>MU228546.1:1419348-1499601 GCA_018584345.1 Thuja plicata
TGATTTGTATGGTTAAATCCTGTATATGATTATGCTTGATCATTTACAAGGTATTTTATAAAGTTGGTTCAATAGAGATACATGACAAATCAGTGTCCACATCAACAAATACTGTGTTAACAGCCATTATTAAAGGTAAAACCTGCCTGAGTAGTTGTGGAGCTCAAAAATGAAGAAGGACCTTATCTAGTCCTTAGAAATTAGACTTTTCTTGTCTCTGAATCAGAAGTAAAGGTACAGGATTCATATAGACATTTCAAGCACTATGATTCATACAAGAAAAATCCCTAACAAGTTACATTGGTGGTTTTTCCCATCTTGAGTTTCCACGTTAAATCTTGGTTTCATATGTCTACTTGTTACTTGTTTTATGCTTTATGTTTCTGCACTTAATCTGTAAGTATAATTTCATTAAAGATTGCTTTGACACCAGAGTTACAGAAGGAACACCTGAGCTACAGAAGAATATCTTAACTAACCTGAGTAACAGTCTTAAAGTATTTAGACATCTAAGGGACAAGAATTTGTTTTGAAGTAACTGATTCACCCCTCCCCTATTAGTTACTTATCTCATTTCCAACATGAGCATGCCCCAAAATCCTCGATCATTGTTGTTGTTATGGAGATAGTACCAGGTACCGCAAGATTATGCCTATCTTTGATCCTTGTTCCTGGGTTGGGTCTTTTTGAATTTATCCTTTGTTTGTGGATGAATGTTCGATTATGTTTTCTTGGTATTTTAAAGTTGATTATTATGGATATTCTTTGTAGTCTCGAGGACTAGGTGAATAACATTTTGTGGAAGGACTATCTATTAATAATAATATGATTGTACTATAGAATTAAATACATCATAATAAGCTTTTCTAAGGTTTTCATTAATGCATGGTTTATAATAAAAGTTACATGAATATATATACACATAGGCATATGGGTGCACATAAATGCATATTTTTATATATATGTTTATATAAATGTTTTAATGTGTTTATGTATTTATTTATTTATATGCCCTTGTAAGTATAATGAAGGGATTAGCTATTGTGTGTAATTAGATCCACTTCATCCATGGATAAAATAAAAGTAATTACTAATTATTATTTTAAGAGAGAATAGTAACTAATATTTATCTAAAGTGAAAGTAAGAATAAAATAAAAGAATTTACTTAAAGCATGGAATTAAACAAAAGTAACTAAGGTGGTAAATAAACTAAAAGGATTCACATGAAACAATCTACCTAATAAATTTATCTAAGAATTATTAAAATCCAAACTAATAACCAAAAGATGGTTGTGGATGGTTGCATCGGTTGAAACTTCCGGTGCAACCAATCCTATAACATATTTATGAAAGGAGATTAGGAAAGTAAAAAGTTAGGAAGAAAATGGAGATAATATGTATGCAAAAATATATATTTGAATCTATTAGAAATGTTAGAGGAAGCATTTGGAAGATATCTTTGTGATTGGAAGGCTTGAGGATATTAGGCTTGGCTAGAGTGGAATTGGAATTGATTTCAAAAGTTTCTCCACAGGACTCTAGGTAGGCTCTACCTGGAAGAGAATCATGTTTCATGCATATGCTATGTTTGATGTGTTTGTTTTACTGTTTGCAATAGTTTTGTGATCAATAGAAACCTTTTATGACTATTTTTGATACAATTCCTTCTTATATGATGTGAATAATGAAAGTATAATTTAATGATAAATAATGGTTATGGACTATTCATTTATTTTCTCCTCTTTGTGAGTTGTCACCTTAGAATTTATTAGCTTTATTTGAAACCTTCTTCAGTTGATATATCCAAACCTTTGCCTTATTGGAACAATGTTTTCTTGTTGTCACCTTTGTGGACCTTGCATCTATGGGTAGGAATTAAATAGGTTTACCTCGAAGGTAGGATGGGTTTGAGGGATGTCTTGGAATGAGTCTAACATAGGGATCTCAACTGGGTCTCCCTCCGATTCTACTTCCTAGACCTCCATCTTGTCCAATTTTACCCGAAAGGTCAAAACTAAAGGTTATTGTCCTTAGTGCACACAGTCCTGACCACCTGAGTAGAACTGGGTACCACCTATGCAAGATGCATGAGCACCTACACAGGAGGTAGCCCCACTTGTATAGGATGTAACGACCTACATAGCTTGGACTTCCACCTACGTAGCTTCATGACTATAACACCCCAAAATTGGCATCTTGCAACCCTAACCAATTTTGTTGCATTTGTCATTCTTTTGAATCATCAAAGTCCTATTGTACTAGGCAATTCTGAGTTTTGACTGACTCTGTTCGACCTAAGTGTCAAATGTAGAAAATCCTAAATCTGCATTAATCATACATTATATTTAATTTCTAAATGTCAATATCATCATTTCAATAATATGAAATTTCTAAACAAATATCCTCATTTCAAGAATTGAATTTAATTATTGAGACAATTGAGAAAAACATATTTATGAGGTCATACTTTATTTATTTAATTAAATATTCTCTCAAAAATCTTTTCTTCAGTTCAGAAATAGAAGTTTTGAATTAATTGTGCTTTAAAGAGAAAGAAAATAGTTAAAGCAAAGGGAAAACAATTTATTATTTTCTTTTAAAGAAAGATTGCTAATTTGAACTGGCATTTCTATCTATTTTATTTCAAAAAGGAAACTTTCTATTCTGATCTCCTGTGAGTCTATAAAAGAACTCCTATTTCTCATTCAAAACCCCCTGAGAAAATATACATTGCTAGAACAAAGAATTGTTTCTTCATTTTAGTTGATAATCTCATTTACATTTAGATATCATTTGCAATAGATTAATGTCAATTTCTTAGATTAATTACATTGCAATCATGTCTTAGTTTAATCTCATTTCAATTTTTAGAATAATCTTGCATCTTTCAATATTATTTAGATTAGTCTTGCATTACATTGCATCACATTCATGGAGAAAAATCCTTCATTCTTAGATTGGTCTATGGTTGTGAGACTCTCATTCTAAGAGCTATTCAAAACCCCATCTAGATAGAAGGCAACAAGTCAAATCATACAGGAATGCAGGATGAATTACTCATATTCACTTCTCTATGTGTCTAATAAACAAGGACTATGTTGAAGTGTATGGTTGAATAAAAAGGCCAAATTTAACATATACATTTTTGGCGCCCACTGTGGGGCTCAAAAATTTACTTTCTGGCCTAATTTTTTACACTTTTTGATCAAATCTAGTTTTCATCTGTACGGCTCCGTAATGAAAGTTCGCACAAAATTTCTCATATAGCCGCGCAAAGTTTTGCAAGTACATGAATTTCTTCACACACTTTGATGTGTTTATTTGTGTGAACCCTAATAATTCTTCACATGACATTTGACACTAGTGATTTATATATTTTAGTTTTTGATATCTATGTTTCTGCTGATTTCTGACCACTAATGGTTTTTGTTTTCTATTGACTATCTTTTTCTGGTTTTATCTTTGAAACAACTTAACGGTGGTTTGCAGGACACTAAAATGAAGAAATAAATTACAAACTACTAACGTATTTACTACAGGATGCTTTTTGAAGACATACGTGTTTTCACAAAACTCTCATAACTATTTTTAGCAGTTAGAACACACTTCAGTTGGTACTTAAAATGAATCATTGTCTTGTGTGATTGAAGTGTTTTCTAGTTTGTAATTCCAAGAACTATATGAATGTATACCCTCCCCTCACCTTTATGGATCTTGGGTGTAAGATAAATTCATAAGATTCTTCTAGTGTGGCTACCTCTCAAGAGCTTTAGTAGAGCCAGTGAGAGTGGATGCCCAACCGATAATAGGATAAATCCAAGCCCTTCTGAATCGGTATATAAAAAATGCCATTATGACTAATCTCATAACGGAAAGGTTTGAATTCATTGTGGCAACCAAAATCTCCTCTAGTACCCTAGTGGTGCATTAAAGTACCAACATCATTAAGGTGAAAGCCTTGCTTTGAAAGGATTGGGAGAGCCCCCTTTATTGGGAAAATGACTTGATTACAATGACCTAAATGGATGTCCTTACTACAAACTATTGTTATAGTATCCAAAAACCCTCTATCTATTGGTACAGAAGGTCAGAGATTGACTAAGATTCCCCACACTTTTATGGCTCTTAGTAGACACAACAACCCTTTTGGAAGTGATTCCTTTGGGGTTTGAAGCTTGGTGTGCCTGAGAAGTGAGTGCACATGTAAGGAGGAGCCTATGCCTCCAAGCTTCTAAGTTGTCTACTATGAGTAGGCATAGTTGAACTTTGGTTCAAGTGGAGATTCAACAGATACTGCCCTGGCTATCCTAGGATTGTGATGTGTCTGTTCTGGTACTACAAACATTCTATTTAATGTGTTTTTCATGGGTGTATCATTTAAACAATTGAAACAAATGTCAAATCACAAAAAATGTCAAACTTGAACATGTCCAAAACAATCTATAACTTGAACTCTCTGTCAGAAAATAGCATGATCTTGTCTCAGAGAACGCAATCAGGTCTTAACTTTTAGCTTCTATAGAATTTCATTTGTCAAAACTGCCAAGTGTCGCGTGAAATTCTACCTTCTTCACTTCACTATCTGAGAAACTTCATGTGATAAGATGGAAATCATCACGCAACATTTTGAAATCTTTCTGCCATCTTTCACTAGTTTTGTCACTTTTATTCACCATTCTATCATCATATTTCATGTGGTACTACATATTTTTGTGCAAGCCTGTGAGAATCTTCACACAAGAACATACTTCTTCACATGAGTCTAAAACATTTTGTCAAAATAGCAAGTAATTTCCCATCTATCTAGCGTACTTCTGCTAAATCTCATCTTGATTCTAAGTCTATTTATCTGCCTTCTATCTGCACACAGTCTGCAACTTGGTTTATTGGGTTGAGAATTACATTATTCTTTCTTAAATTGGTCTCGTCTCATATCTTTTGTTCTATTTCTACTATGTCGTCATGCCTTGTGTCACAATACTCATCTCTTGGCTGTTCTAGCCTCATTTTCCATGATTTGAACCAAGGATACTTCACCTTTTGGCACTTTTTTTGCATTTACTTTGAGATAGTTTCAAGTGTGGTCCTAGTTCACATCCCTTGTGCAATCTTTGCCTATGACTGTTACAACTTGAAGTGGAAAAATATTTTGTTCAATTAATCAAGATGAATCTGTACTTTCCACACCATTACCTACTATATCTAGTGAGGAATCATTTTGATCTCCCTCTCTGGTACTTCAACCTTACGTCAAACCATCATTTCCAATGGATTTTAGTCAGGTTCAAAACCCTTTGTTCAAAGAGGATCCAAATTATGAAAACACTCAACCTTCTCATATGGAATCTTTACACATTTAACCCTTGCATTCTAGCAAGATGGTAGATCATGACCAATTAGGTGAACATAGTAGAGATGATCTCTCTAAAACCAAGGGTAAATTCTCTTTTCAAGACCCTCCTCCTAATGAAGAGAAATAAATAACCCAAGGGGATATCTTAGATGCTAGCAATAATAAAAAATTCATTAGAATGATGGTGGTCATAATGAAAGAAGAGAAGGAGAAATACCTTCTTGAATTGGCCAACCAAGGAGCCAAACTCCCCCCCGATTACAAGGTGGAGACACTTGTTGAGAAAGAGGAAGAAACTAAAAACTCCCACTTACAAGAGCAAATGCAATGCATGCAAGAACAACTCATTCAGCTCATGAAGGATAAAGACAAACCCACTACAAAGTTCACACTAGAAAGTATTTGTCCATTCCTGTTTGATAAGAATCTATGCATGCCTCCTTTTCCCAAAGGAGTTGAACTTCCCAAGTATGATAAATACTTGGGTACATCTAATCCCTAGGATCATTTGAGAGAGTTTGGTGCTCTCTCTATGGATTTTATACATGATACCACCTACCTCATGCGTCTCTTCCCCCATAGTTTGGGAGGGCCATCTATGGAATGGTTCTCTAGGCTACCAAATGGAATCAAAACTTTTGATGAAATTGCCAATTTGTTTCTACAACACTATTCTCACAACATCCAACATTTGGTTCACATCCAAGATCTTTGCAACTTGAAAAAAAATCATGGGGAATCCTTCTTAAAATTTCTCCAAAGATGGAGACAACTTTATACAAGATATTCTCACAAAATACCCGAATCTGAAAAGTTGGACATCTTTCTAGACAATCTTCTTCCCAACATTGGGTATCAAGTACAACTGCAAGGTCCTTTAACCTTTGATGACATGATTAAGAAAGCTGTGAGAATTGAGATGTTTATGGTTAAGAAAGGAGAATTGATCTTACACAAGGAAAATAAACAAGGGTCTTCATCCTCAAGCAAAGATAAACCCAAATTTCCCAACAAGAACCAGAATGTTTTGAATGATGGTGTTGTAGAAAATCTGACTCCCAAGCCTTCAAAGGTTGCTTTTAATCTCACTACCACAATGCAAGTGGCCAAAGCCACTGAACAAGCTATGACAGAATCCAAACCAAGTACTTCACATTTTTCTGGCTCTAAGCCTTGGGCACCTAGACCCAAGTGTGAATTCACTCCTTTAGGAGAACCTATTGATATAGTTTACAAGACTCTCTTGGAAAACCATTTACTTACTCCACTGGATAATTCACAACTTTATGATCTGCAACAAAGACCCTCTTGGTAGAATGAATCTTCTTATTGTGATTTTCACCAAAGCAAAGGTCATAAAATGGCTACTTGTCTTAAATTGTGGCATAAAATCTAGGATCTCATTGATAGTGAGGTTATTGTTGTGGGATGTCATAACAAGAACTCATACCACCAAGCTTTTAAAGACCCATTTCCTCCTCATGGGAAAGGTGAGTCATCCAAAGGCAAAAATACTAATGCCAAGGTCAACTATACATACACCAATAATGACAATATCATTAATATGGTTGAGCCTGTTGATGTTGAATACTGTAATGCTGTCATTCTCAAGGGAAGAGAAGATACTCCCAAGCCCAAAAATCCTTTCATCTTGTGAGGGTCTATGCCTTAGTCCTCCAAACAAGAACAGTCTCAGGTTAGTACAAATATTGTTACTTGATCTCATGCTAAGATCATTCTCAAAGGCCCTGAGCCTTCTATGGCTACACCAACACAACCTGTAGACAAAAATACTGTTGGCTCCACCAATAAGAATCCAAAATTGGGTTCCTCATCTAATACTACCAATTACAACATTCTAGAGCAATTACAATGTACTAATGTTCAGATCACCATCTTCAAGCTGCTAAAAATCTCCCCCACTCACAGGGAGATCCTTGATAAAGCCCTCACCGAGGCAAATGTCCCAAAAGATCTCAATCTTGACCAGTTTCAATCCATGGTAGGTCACTTGACCTCCTCCCATTACTTGTCTTTCTCCAAGGAAGATGGCCATTCTTTGATTCACCCACATAATAACCCCTTGCACATTGAAGTCATGATTGGTCCAAAGCTTGTTCACCGTGTTCTCATAGATAACGGTGCTGGCCTCAACATTTTCTATAATAGTTTCCTTATTGAGTTAGGCTATGGTGAAGACTACATAGATGCTCGCAAAAAGATTACTATTAAAGCATATGATGAAGAAGAATAAAAATCTAAGGGGCTAGTTGTGTAACGCCCCTCCAGGGAGCCCAAGAGAGATTAACCTAAACATGTCACTATGTGTGTTGAATAATTTTTTTTTTTTAAAGTTAACATAAAGAAATATACAATCATGCAGAAGTGATTACCATTTATACACATGTCTTAAACTCACATAGATTACACGACTCAAGGGTCCCATGACGTTGTATTACTTACAGCAAAACACAACTTAACAATATAATAAAAGATTCCATCTAATTAAACATAACAAGTACAACTTACATAACCATAATTACAAACCTCATGGATAACCATGAAACCACCATGAACTCACATCCACTGCACATGTCGTAGGGTATGTAGTAATCACTCTAATCTACTTACTATTTACAATTTCTAGACTAGGTATCACATGCGATACACTAATACAAGATATACAATAATCAAATTACATAATGAATGATGAAGGAACATAAAGAGCTCATCTGCAAAGAGCCATCAAGCACCTGGTACAAGGACATCAAATCTTAATGGCTAAAGTATCACTACCACCCATCCATGTGGAACCACAAAGGTCCACCCCACCGTGCTAAGGAGATAACAACAGATCCCAATCGGATATCCAAAACCAAGAAGGAATAACCACTAAGCAAGGGACCCTGATAGCTCTCTAATTCGGTGTACTAATCATCATAAAAGGTAAGACTCACTAATCCAGAGGCAACTGACAACGTAGGAAATCTAGCATGGGTATAGGAAGGTGTCATCACGTAGGTCTACCCTTAAGTTCAGCCCAGATAATCACAATGGATTTCGGCACCCAAGTGACCATACACGGAGCTAATATCCTCTCATACTAACAAGGCCCACTAACTATGTCAGATACCTCATAGGGAAACTAACATCTTCTCCAAACCATCTTAGCCTATACTAGCACTCAAGCATGGGTGAGGGCACATCTTATTATTTCATTTTAATATCCCAAATATGTCTTTAGTTATCACTTATTAAGAAACTCCACAATAAGCAACCCCAGTAGTCTCTTACGGACACAGAACTTATTGCAAGCCACCTCCTACGACTCATCTAGGTAACCTACCCTAGGCTCAAAAATCCCAACAGATCTAGCATAGGTCACAACCCTAGGGTAACCCAAATCAGTATCCCATACAATAGGAACGATCACACATAGGTACACATACAGGTACGTAATTGAAAGGCTCATCATGGTCAGTTCAGGGTAATAGCATAGAGCACACACGTCATAAAGTAACAGAAACATAAATTACACCCCCCAGCCTTTGTATACATCCTAGGTCATCTAATGCCCCAAATAACCACATATTCAAGCACAAAAGATCCATAGAATGCATAGAAATGAAACGTCCTAAAGGGCTAAAAAAATGAACATATTGGATAACATTTACAGTTAACTCCACTAGAAACTTTACTTAACATATAAATTCAACAAGCATCGATTATCAATTTCAGTTAATAACATTCATATCTCTAATCCATAACATTCATAATAATTTGAAATTCAATCGCGCTTAAATTTTTTTTTAAGATCCCTATTGATTAACTTAAATTAAAACAATTATGTATTTAATAAAAGTTAATAATAATGTGTTTATTAATTAGAAATCAATCTTAATAAATCTATTAATTGAAATTAATCTTCTCAATTAATAAAAATTAATAAATATTCATATTAACAACTAATTATATTATTTAAATAATCATATCATAAAATTAATATAATATGGTCCATCCTTAATATGAGTTATTGTATGATCATATTTACAATAATATTTAACATAAATTTAAATCAACTAAATAAATCTAATTTATAATACAAATCTTAAATTAACTAAATCTAAATTAACTAAACAAATTCTAATTTAATTAACTTTTAAATAAGAGAAAAATGAAATTGATTTAAACATATTAAATAAAATAAAAATAAAAATTTAAAAAACATAAAAAAACCGCATTGGGGGGGGGGGATGCCATGGACCCCATGCCCCCTGCCTCCCCAGTCACTGCTTAGCAGTACCAATACCGCAGGTGGTCCAGCCTGCTATACCAGTGTCGTGACCGGTCGGCGGCAGTCCGTCCTACCAATGGCAGCGCCGGTACCGTCCGCTGACGGCCCGGCCTGTGGGTGGGGTTGGTGGGTAGAGCCCACTGCCCCCCTTGCATAAAAATTTTATTTTTATTTTATTTTTAAAAAAAAACTTCTCTAAAGCGCCATGCGCTATTATTAGTTTATTTTTTATGTTTTTTTAAATTTCCGAAAATGGAAAATAGTAAATAGATAGGGATTTTTTTTTTTAAACTTTTGGTGAATTTAATTACTAGATTGTATTTTTTTTTTAGAAAACAGTGACCTCCATTTTTTCATTTGATTTAAATTTCAAAGCAAATATAAAGACATTAATAATTTTCTTTTTCCCTATAGTTTAAACTATAGGCAGAATTTAATTTTTGATTTATAGGAGATCTAGGAGGGATCTTTTCACGAAATTTTTGACAACATAAGGGTACTGTGCCAAGAAACATACAAACATGAAAATAACAGATCTAGGCTCCTCCTAAACCCTGAAGACATCAAAACATCAATCTACCACAAATTTAATTTTCTTCTATAGTATAACTATACAAAGAGCTTAATTTTTCATTTTCTAAGAGATCTAAAGGGAATTCCTTCCTGAAATTTTGACAGCATAACCCTACAATGCTAAGATTATAGAGAATGAAAGAAATAAAGATCTAGGGTTTCTAGAAACACCCAAAAATATAGAAAACATCTATAAGTCATCTAACAACCAAATTTAAGAACAAGCATTATAACAATCACAGAAAACCTCTGATCTACAAAATTGAATCCATGCAAGGCCAACGAAACCTACCTTTAATCCAATGCAATAAACGGAGAAATGTAGCTTGGAGAATGAAAGTAGATCTAAAACCCTCAAGCCCAATTCAACCTCAGATCTGGCACAATGTAGATCCGAACAAACACACACACAAGCAATAGAAAACCCTGAAACTTTGAAGCAACCAAGATCCACAACAATCCACAATTCTTAAAAAATCTCCAAATCACCAAGAGCTCTCCAATTCTCTAAAACTTGTTGTGAGAGAATGAATGACCAATTCCCCCTAAAGAGATCCAAATTCTCTAAAACATGCAAAGGTGAATGACAACTCCCAAGTCAATCCCTAGTTTAACTCAACTTTAAAATTGAAAGTAAATCCAATTAATTAAATAAAATATCCTTTATTTCCACAACTCAAATTAGACTCCTAATTACAAGTTAAGATCTTTTAAATTTGAAATACTTTTTCAACACAATTATGCACATGTAATTAATAAAATATTTAATTAAATAGATTAAATATATATGTCACAATAATGTATGCAACCAAATATTTAATTATTTAATTAATCATATAAGCTCATACAATATAGTTTTCAATTAAATATTTAATTAAATCATAATATTCAAATTTTTCAATTTAATTAATTATTTAAAATAAACTTAGGATATAATTAAATCATTAATTCAACTATAATCCATTAATTCACTAAACATGGAAAATCACTCAATAATCCAAAAATCACCTAAAAGCATAATCAAGCAAAACACACACACAAACTCAAGAGAAAGGGTATTCAAATTCTATCAACCTAGACAAATCCGGATAAGGTAGTCATACTGAAACTCATCCTACATTAGGATGATTAGGCTTAGGTTAGGTTTTTGGATCGGTATGTTACCTCCCCTCTTTACCATTGAGATGAATATTTATGGGCACGCTCACTCCTGCCAATTCAGGGAAGACAATGCCCTATACCTGCAATCCTGTCACCAAAAAAACATACATGTACATACATAATATAATATCGCAATCAATGATAGGGATCGGTCGAACATGTGGATCTCACTGAAGCAAGTAACTACATCTTCATCCTCTACCACAATAACACATCAACAAGTACATTCACATATAAGACAACCATACACATGCAAGTATGGGGTAAGTACATCATAACCTGAAATCGACAAATAATAATCAACAAGATAACATCATCACATCTATCTATGCATAAGGTAAAATCATGACATCATAAAACAAGTATCATCATCAAATGAAATAATATCTACTCACATGAAATGTGGCCTAAAATAATTTGGCCAAACAACTAAAACCAATGCCTAAAGAGTATGGCATCACCAACTAAAAAGCAAAACAAGAGTGGGTATTACAAGTTGTGTTGCCAATTAGAGTTCACCCTATTGAAAGGGATGTTATTTGTCAAGTGCTTGACATTCCTTTAGCATACAATATTCTATTGGGAAGGACATGGATCCATGAAATGTAGGCTATCCCTTTGACATACCATCAATGCATTAAGTTCTCATTTCAAGGCTCTGAAGTGACTCTACCTGCTAATACACGCTATGATTGCAACACACTCTCAAAATTTGCTGATATCTTTGTACCCACCAATAGAGAGCCTATTGATCTCTTCGAGCCTAAACTAAAGGAAATGGAAAAGGGTCTGACACTCAAGGAAATTGACATGGGAGGATATCAAATTGAACATGTGCTATCTGTTACATCTCTACCTTTGTCTCCACATTCTTTTGGGAGACCTTCTAAGAGCACTAAACCTTCTATAATTCCTCCTCAAACAAAATATGGTGGTACCTTTATACAATCCATAGTACCATTAGAAGAAGAAGCTAAAAATAGGGCTATCAAAGCTTGGATCTATAAAGGAGAGGACACTTTTGAACAAACCACTCCACCTTATGACATAAATCCTGAATATTATGGAAAAGGTCTAACTATTATGCAATGCTTTGAGTACAAATGAAATGGTTCTGTAGGTGTGAATCATAAAGGATTGACTACACCACTTGAAGCTATTGGTCGCCAAACACGTGACTCTACAGGTTTAGGCTTCAAGAAGCTCACATTTCAACTAGGGATAAACCAATTTGTACCTCACATAGATCAACAACCAACACCTGAAGAGACATCTAAAACTGAAGAGTCCAAAGATAGCTCGGAGGAAGACTACTTCCCTTATCCCATTCCTCCAGATCTGGCAGCATTCTTTGCTAAGCCAGATGACTTTATACTACATGTCAGTACAGTCATGACTGATAGTGCTTCTAATAAAACCACTACACTTTCTCCATTAACCTACGAGTGGTGGAAAGAAATGCACACTATCAATTCAGGTCATCAGGGTGATTTGTACATACCACCACACTTCCAAGAGTAGTTTGAATAGAAATTCCAGCCGCTTCTCACTAAATAAGAAGTAGATGATGTTGTAAGCATTGATGAAGAACATATGTCAAAAGGTGCTTATCTCACCATAGCCAAAGTTCTAGGAAAAACTCACCCAAACTGGGGACAAAAGGTTGATTTCACTCATGTTCTTGATATGATGCCTAATGATGAAACAAACTCTCATGAATATTAGTTCGATAGCTTGTCATATGGCACCTCTAATAGAGATATAGATACAATTATCATGCATGAAAACCTTCTTGACATAAGTGAAGGGTCTAGTGTAAGGTCAAATGAGTCTGATTCCATCGCTGTTAATGTGTCATCTACTATGGTCACTAGGAGTCAAAGGAATTTGAATATACCTTTCAATGAGATGGCTCTAGGTCTTGACTTTCTCATCCATGCTTTTGATGATTATACTATGAATGCACTTGAACCCATCACTTATCTTTCACTTCACCATCCTAAGCTTATAGACTAGAACTCTCCCTCCCCATATAATGAAGTCCTTAAATTCCAAAACAACTACGCTCTTGCCTGTTACCTCAATGTTGTCAAACCTATAACATCCTCCACTAGTAAAGAAAGTGTCAACATGACCGAGGATGATATCAAGTATCTTATTCACAAAATAAAAAGAAGAAAAAAATAGGCGCTCTAATGGTGAAAACCAAATTATGGCAGCCTCAGAGCCTAAAAAAGTCAAAATAAAAGATGTATCCAAGGGTGAAAACCTCTCTAAGGTGCCTGCGGATGAGATACTTGATACACTTCTGAGTCATTTCTAGGAACGATCATCTATGCTTATTGAACAAACTCAACCAATCAACTTGGGTATAGAAGTTGAGTCTCAGATCATTCATTTGGCACAATCATTATTTAAGATAGCAAGAGAAGAATTCATTACATTCTCCCAGAGAAAAAAGATTTACTTTGCATGGAAATATTCAGACATGCCAGGATTAGACCCTAATCTAATCATGCACCATTTTTCCATTGCACCAGGCATCAAGCCTATCAAGAAAAAGATTCAAAAAATGCATCCACATGTGGCTCTACTTATCAGAGTTGAATTAGAGAAACTTCTTAAGGAAGTGTTTATCAGAGCAATTGACTATGCATAATGGATCTCTAACATTGTACCAGTATCAAAACATGATAAATCTATCCAAGTATGCACAGACTTAAGAGAATTGAATAAGGCATATCCTAAGGATGACTTTCCATTACCCAATATTGATATGATTATAGATATGATAGCAGGATATGAAATGTACTCACTAATGGATGGTTTCTCTAGCTACAACTAGATAAAGATCACGCTAGAGGACCAAGAGAAAACTTCTTTCACATGTGCATGGGGCACTTTCTGTTGGAATGTCATGCGCTTTGGACTCAAAAATGTTGGTGCTACATATCAACGAGCTGTCACCACCATATTTCATGACATGATGCATAAAAAAATGTAAGATTATGTTGATGACACTCTAGCTAAGAGAATGCAATGAGATAAACACCTTGCGGATCTAGGTCCTATACTAGATCGCATGGAACAATTTAGTCTGAGGCTCAATCCTAAGAAATGTGCATTCGGTGTAATGTCTGGAAAACTACTTGGTTATATTATCTCTGCAAAAGCATCAAATTGGATCCATAGAAAGTTAAAGATATCATGGAAATGCCACCACCAAAGAATATCAGACAAATGAGAGGAATTCAAGGCCGGTTACAGTCTATCTGGCACTTCATCTCACAATTGGCAGATAATTCCCAACCATTCAAAAAGACTTTACACAAGGGTGTAACTTACCAATGGAATAAGGAATGTGATGAGGGGTTCACACAAATCAAACAGTATCTTGCAAACCCACCAATATTGATGCCTCCTATTCATGGGAAGCCTCTTATAATTTACATCTCTACTATAGATACATAATTGGGCATCCTATTAGCTCAAGAAGATCATAACAACAAAGAAAGGGCTATCTAATACCTTAGTAGAACTCTAGTCTCATATGAAACAAAATATTATGTTATAGAGAAGGCTTGCCTCGTAGTGGTATTTGCTTCACAAAAATTGCGACACTACATGTTGGCTCATACTACACACCTTATCACTAAGATATATCCTCTAAAATATTTTCTTAGTAAAGCTACCCTCATAGGTAGACTATCTAAATGGGTCATGCTTCTTAGTGAATTTGATATTGAGTATGTAGAGAGAAATGCCATCAAGGGGCAAGCGATTGTAGATCAGTTTCCAGAAGCACCTCTAGTAGATCATCAACCATTGAACATCAAATTTCTAGATGAGTCCATATTACTTCTCACACATCAATTCTAGACTATGTTATTTGATGGTTCATTTACCCAATAGGGGTCAGGTACTGGGATACTGTTCATTACACCTCAAAGGTACTCTTTACCAAAATCATACAAGATGTTGTTTCCTTATATAAACAACATCATTGAGTACAAAGCCTTAATCAATGGTATGAAGATCTCCCTTGAGTGGCAAGCAGACAAGCTCAATCTCATTGAAGATTCACAATTAGTCATCAATCAAGTAAATGATATCTATCAGAAAAAAGATGATAAGCTAGTGCCTTATAAAAAGTTGGTTGATGACCTCAGAAATTATTTTGTTCACATCACATTTCAACAGGTTCCAAGGGTAGATCATAAAGTGACAGATGCCATGGCTACTCTTGCTTCCATGCTACAGATGCCAGAAAATGATTTCTGACATGAATTCCTAGTGGAGATGTTACGCCACCCATCCTATGATTCCCCAAATTCTTGGATGATCTATTATGTCATTGGACATGACTCATCTCACTACCACCATATTTATTCCTACCTTCATGACCAGATTGTTCCAGACACTTACACCTGGAATGAAAAATGTCACTTAATCAATAGTGCTTCATAGTTTTTCATCATAGCTAATGAATTGTATAGGCATGGTCTAGACGGTACCCTCCTTAGGTGTTTAGAACCCGATGAGTCCAAACGTGCATTAGTAGAGGTGCATGAAGGCATCTGTGGGTCTCACTCTAATGACCTCACACTGGGCCGTAAACTTATTAGAGATGGTTACTATTGGCCAGATATGGAAAAAGAAGCTACACAGTTTGCTAAGTCTTGCAAATAGTATCAAATACATGGTAATATGATTCATGCTCCAACCAAGGAGCTTATTCCCTTCATTACTTTTTGGCCATTTCAACAATGGGCCTTTGACTTGGTGGGTCAGATTTATCCCTCATCCTCAAATGGATATAAGTTCATCATTACAACTACAAACTATTTTACCAAGTGGGTGGAGGCAGTCCCTCTCACCGTTGCCAATAGAAAATCTATAGTTATGTTCATTCTCAATAACATCATCTATAGGTATGGTGTACCCTCAGCAATAATCACTGATAATGGGGGGAAATTCAAGAAAAAGGATTTGACAAATCTATTCTCTAAGTTTAAAATTACTTAGCATTGGTCTTCCATCTTTTTTTCTCAGGGTAATGGACATGCGGAAGCATCAAACAAGACAATCCTTAAAATCTTACATCATATAGTGCACAAATCTGGACGAGATTGGCATCTCCAGATCAATCCAACTCTCTAGGCATACATGACAAGTATAAGAACACCAACAAGGGCTACACCCTATGCTTTGGTTTATGGAGCAGATTTTGTGTTATCAATTAAGGTTGAGATTCCTTCTCTATGAGTCTCTCTTAAAGGCCTCATTACTGATGATGATAATAGAATATCTCAGCTACAAGAGCTAGAACTACTTCATGAACATCGACAAGTGGTGCTTGATCACCTTAGAGCATATAAGAAAAGGTTGTCCAAGATCTATAACAAGAAAGTTCTCCCAAGGGACTTCCAAGTGAGTGACCTTGTTCTGAGGGAGAACCCTAAGAATCAACAACATCAGATCTAGAAAGGAAAATTTGAGCCAAATTGGCTTGGTCCATATGTTGTCACTACAGTGTTTGGGTCTGGCACTTATCAAATTTCTACTACTGAAGGAGAACAACTCAAAGAGCTCATCAACGCTCTTCATTTGAAATGGTTCTACAACTAAGAAATCTTTAGTATGCTCATGTATAGAGTAAAGTCCTGAAAAAAATTCTAAAAATCTGGAAATGTCCTGAAAAAATGATCATCTTAGAGAAAACCTAGTGATAGGCGCTTTGATGTATCTAAAAAAAAAATCATATATTCAAAAAATACAAAAAAAATTAAAAATACCAAAAAAAGAGAAAAAGAAAAAAGGTGCCATTGACGAAAACCTGGAAAACAGGCGTCATGGTAGAAAAAAAAGAATTTCTACCAAGAAGGTGAAAACTTGGTAAACAGACACCTCTTGTTCCACATTTCTATATCTATCGCAGCACCCTTTGGCTTTATAAATTTTCTTTCCTGCTTTGCTACTTTCCTACTTGCATTTGTTTTTCTGCATGCTTTTAGTACCTATCAAGACACCAACTTACATGGATTCAAACTGGCCATACTCTCAGGGAAACCCTCCTGGTCTAGGGAGCATTGTCCTATTACCTTTTGGGATCTGCTTCGTGATAGTCACCAATGGTTCTCACTATGTCTTCCTATTGTCGCTTCACTTATACTGAGTTCTCTCTCCTCGAGAATCTCCCTAACATTAGTCACTAGTGGTTCTCACTGTGTCTACCTACTGATGTCCAGCTAGTACTACGATCTCTTCCCTTGAGAATCTCTCTCCTGTCAATCACTAGTAGTTCTCATTGCATCTTCCTACTATCACCATACTATTGAGATTTCTCACATCCATTACAGTTGGAGTTATCCTCAAACACTCTATCTATCGATACTCGGTCTTGATGATTCTTTGCTTTAGTTTGTACATAGCTTTTGGTCAATTTCGTGACAATCTAGTTCCTTTGCGAACCCTCTCAATTTGATGTTGATTGCATGCCATACACCTAGGGGAAACCCAATAAAGTTTGTCCTCGCAACATATGTCAAGTCGGTCATCGCTACTAGGGGCATGGGTCCCCAAAATATGATCACATCTTTGGTTTACACCCAAGTCAGTAATCTTTTTAGTTCTAAAGGACAACTATCTACTAACATAAACTAGTGTTTCTCAACACCCCAATAAAAATAGTATTTTTCAACACTATCTTTGGACACATCTGTGTTTTTCAACACACATTAGATATCTCAAATGTAAACATCTATCGATAACAATCAAACACAATGCACTCACAAGAACAAGAATACACTTTGAAACTTGCTAAGTTATGATTGAATATTTCTTTGTATGCTGTCTGTTCTCATGCTTTTCATTGGTATTTTCTTTTGTCTGCTTCTTTTTGGTCTAGTCCTAATGATCTGACAACGTCAAATAAATAGGGTGTATGTGATAAGAGCTCCCACACTAAGGTGTAAAAGCCTCGCATCCCTTGATCTTGTTTATTTATATGCCATGGTGAGGTTGGTACTATCTCCTTGACTATTATTTCTCTCTTTGTTTATACATGAATGCACTCATGGTTATCTTGGATTTGAATACCTCGATACTGGTGTACTCTTGCAACATTAACTAGAAACAATGTTCATGTCATATTGGCTTTTGTGCCTTGGTAATTACATTTGTTTCCTACATTTTATCTGATGAAATTCATATTCACATCCTTATGGTTGCAGTGGCACTAGTAAGGGTTGTATCGACTCCGATGTTCCAAAAAATTCTCAATGATGATAATTATATGATGGGTCTCACAACCATATCCTAGGGATTGCATCTAGCATAGGATTGCATTTTTCATCCTAAACTTGCATTGTGGCAGCAATTTGATGTTCACTTCATTGCCTTCTCCTAGATTTGTATGTTGGGGAGTTCTTCTTCAGAGTCCTGGTTTCATTATGACTGCACAAGTGTTCGATCTTCACTCTCAATTCTTCACATGTTCTCTTGGTTAGCATCTGTCATACATCTGTACACCCTGCATGAGATGTTAGTACGATATACATTACATTTGCATTCTCATTTACACATTGCATTTACATATTTGCATTCACAAGTGCATTTACATAAATCATCTACATACATACAACTTTACATCTACATCAACATGTGCATCACATAAACTCATAAACATCACATACATGTGCATTTCATACATCTACATATATTCAAAACATGTTCATACATTCTAAATCATTTAATCATCTAAGCATATAGGAAACATCTCATAAACAATCACATGTGACACATGCAATGATACCAAAAGATGAGCTCATATATATATATATATATCAAATGTGTCGATACAATACAAAATGGTGCTACTCGAGCATAGTCTATCTCAAAATGGTGGTACAATATATGGATGCTAACGCATCAGATACATCAATATGATCTCATCTATCAAATCTATCATATCTATCTTTTACCCTCTCCCTTGTCACTTGGAGGAGGTGGAGCAGGCATATCTAGTGGCAATGGTGCCTATACACCCTATAATCCTCTAGCATATGAGGAAAATCTTGGCACCTGCAACGCCTCATCTGGCACTACTCCCGCATAAGCTACATTATAATAGGCCACTCAGGTGGTCTGATGTCCTCCCTCCACCTAAAGATACTCATGGGCCATCCACAACTGTCCTCAGAAATCCTGAACCTCTCAATCTCTGTCTAAAAGTAGTGCATCTCACACGGCCACCTGTACCTACAGATATGTAATCTGTCTAGTAAGTTGTTGTACTCACTCTCTAGCCCTTTGTAGAGTATCCTGCGCCTATGATAGCACATCCCTGGGTACTCGGCCCTATTCTGGCTCCTGGGTAGGCTGGTCCTCCTACATCAGGTCCTCTTGTGGTACCTCCTGCTACTCTGCCTACTCCTGTACATCCTCGAGTTGTGCAGCTACCCTCCTCCTACTCTGTCTCCTATTGTTGCTCACACTAGGATCAATCTGCATATGGTGTGTAGGTATGTCCACCTGTACTATGCATGGACGTGGTACCTACTATGGTGGTGGCCATGGTATATGCTATGGTGGAGGCACTAGTGCCTTTTGCTGTGGGATATATGGATGCACTACCTATGCTGGCACAACCATGCCAACTAGATCTATGAAATGCAGAAAGGGATGAGTCATGAATTGCTCCCTAAACTCTGGGATCATGCCCCCATCTAGAATCACAATCAAGTAATACCATCAAGTCTATGTTGGGGCTCATACATCAATCATGCATCAACCAGTATCTAACTTTATTTACCATGCCTTCCTAAGCTCATCATGAAAGTGAGCATAGGAACAATACTCCTGGGAAATCTCTTATGCCTGGCCAAACTACTGTCAGACAAGTGTCAATAGAAATCGCTCAATGATAGATATGGCTCAACCAAAGAGACCCCAAGACACAAGCATGTACCCTAGCTGATCACTAGCATCGTCCTAGTCCTCTATCAACCTCCATAGTCACCATGTCATGGAAACCAGGTTGTTGAGTTGAGCTCGCCACTGCTCTATCTTACCCAGCATGGGCTGGGTAATCAAACCTCTATACCTATATATATAGGGCTCCAGTGGCTCCCTCAGATCATCACATATGGTTTGGGTCACCAGCAGGTGCTCCCATGCCCACACTTGTAATAAAAAAACCCCTACCGCCATGCTCTTTGCCTCTCTATAGATGATCTCATGCATCTCATGGTACATATGGACCAGCATACACTGACCCCATCCATATCTGATTGGCTCCTCCAGCATCATCTAAAACATCTGACCCCAACCACACTCAAAACCATGCTACCCACAATCCAGCATCAGATAGTAGCCAAGGAATGCTGCCAAAACCATGACCAATCAGTGTCTAGGCCTGTACTCTCTGATCAGCTCCTCCCATGGGATGGCGCTCCCCATGACTAGTTCATCCTACAAAATCCATCACAGTGCTAGTGTCCTTGTTCAAGGTTGTACATCATACTCCACTCTCAGATTGTGGAAAGATATCTTGAGAATCCTATAGATATCCTTCGACATCACTGTCATCTCGCCCTAAGGAAGGTGAAATGTGTTCATTTTTGAATGGAAACGCTCTACTAGTGCTCCCAATAACCCATGATTAACCCCAATGTCAGGTATCTCACAGAGATGTGATAGGCCCAAGCTGTCAATATGCGCAATCTCTGCATCATCCAAATGTCTCACTAGCCCACTGATGGCTGGATGATATGACCTGAATGCAATGTATGGAAACTCGACGTGCAAGACATACAAACAACAATGCATGATCAGTACTTGACTCATGATTCACGATAATCAATGCATAAATAAGAAATAAACCATCATAGACATCCTACACTAAGGACTAATGCTGATGCAATTTCTCTTGGACACAACACAAACTTGTTTTCTATTCAAATTGCTAAGTTTTCTCCATGCGAAGAAGCATCCTTTCACGTGAAGAAGTTTTAAGAGTCGCGTGATGTTTTACTGTCCATGTGATAAAACCCCCTATCAAAGGGTTTACTACATGAGACATAGGTACCCTCTCGTGTGAGGATACCCACTGGCCAATGCTCGAATCTGCCCTTTGGCAGTTTCTCATGCGAGGCTTCATCACGAGCCGTGCAAGGAAACTAGTTCCTCGCGCAAGAACCCATGGAATAGTATTTCAAAATGCGTAAGACAATGCAAAAATTGATAGAAAGCAATGAAAAAATTCTAGAGAGGTTAATTGACCACTTACCAGGGGTCCATAGACTGCTGGCCGATTATGATTCCTACATCACTCAAAATGATGTGTGCTCACGGGGACCATGATTTTTTCTCAGAGCTCAATTGTCAAAAGTAAACGGAGATAAATAATTTGAAAATGACCTTTTGGACTCATATATAGGTTTTGCACTAATTTTCAAAGGTGCTTTGATTTACATGAAAATTTCACCACTAGCTAATTTGACCACTTTGAATCCATTTTCATGATCAAAATCAAACTTTGACACTTCTATATAGCTCAAAATCGCATTTTAAAATCTTTGAGACCGACGCGATCGGACGCTTGTGCAGTCAACTTTCTGATGTCACTTTCTTGTCAGAATCATATCTCATCAACATTTTCTCAAATCTTTGACTTTATTTCTCAAAATTCAACTCTAGTCAACTCTAGTCAAACTTGGTCAACTAGACCTCAAAATTACTCAAAATTGGTTATAAATCTTCTGAATTCTTCCATAATCTATTATAAGTTCTTCTGGATCCTTGATTCAACATCTATCTATGATTTCTCGCTCTCCATCATCATTATGATGTGTCATCTTTCCATTTCACTCTCGAGGGGGCAGGATGATTACATCATTAAATCTATTCCAATCAATCTGATCTGAATTCAAAAGTCCTCATTGCTAGAGGCATCTCATCACTTGGGGCATGTTCAGTTTTTTGTACTTCATAGTCAAAACTAGATACTCCATAATCAATAAGGGCATCTTTTTTCCTTACATCTTGTCATCTATTAGGTATCGGGGCAAGCTAACCTGGATCCTAGAGGATCAAGCTCCATTCTGAAGATGATTCTCAAAATCTCAATCGATTAGGTATCTGAGCAATCTAACATAGATCCCTGAGGATCAAGATTCATTTTGGAGATTATTCTCGAAATCTCAATCTATTAGGAATTGGGGAAATCTAACCTTGAATCCTAAAAATCAAGCTCCATTTTGGAGATGATTCTAAAACTCAATCTAACCAGTGTCTAGACAATCTAACCTAGATATTGGGAGACTAAGCTTTGTTCTGGAGATAGTCCTAAAAATCTCTATTGACTATCTTTTGGGATAGGTATCAGGGAAATCTAACCCTAACTTCTGAAGGTTGAGCCTCATTCTAGGGACAGTCTTGTGAAAGATATCAATCTAACCATTGTCTAGACAATCTAACCTAGATATTGGGGGACTAAGCTTCATTCTAGAGATACGGTGCAGGAGCACACCTAGGCTAACCTCCATGTTTTATTCATTTTTGGATTGTACTTTACATTGGCCAAGTCAAGATATTTAGGTTGTTTTTAGACCTTAGAAGGTCATTGTAATGTGGGCTAGGTGAGTTAGTCATTAGGACTAAGGTCACCAAATTAGCCACTGTTAGTAGTTTTTATTTTTCTTAGGCTTAGTTGCTTAATGTTAGATTTGAGCCTTGAATGTGTCTTAAACACATAAGTGATGTCATAGAGATTCCAAAAGGCCATAGATGATCTTGGATCCTTGAAATGAAGAGGTTAGAGGTCATAAAACTTAAGGAGGAGGCATAATGGCAAAGATGCTAAAAGTTACTAAAATGTTTTCATGACAACATTTGCAATTATTGCAAATGTTGCATGCAACTCAGTTACCTTGGATCCCACTACAAGATAGGAGTGAGGAATCGACCAAAAAATCCTAGAAACATAGAATGAGGCATCTAATGTGAGGGGAGACTTGAATCTCGACAGAGAGAGGATACATTGTAACAATTTTTGAATTTGAATGGAGCTCTGCAACTTTGTGTTTTTAGGAAATCTGAGCATTTCATTGTGACAGTTATATATAATGGATTGAATTCCTTAGTTTAGTTGTGGATTTGTGTAGTTTGAAGTGTTTTTCATTAATAAATCTAGTTGTTTAGAGATAGTCTAAGGTCTGAGGTAAGTTATTTTGTGCTTTGTGTGTTCACTGGTTGTGTCCTGACCAATCAGTCGATTCATGGCTCCCACATGAAAACTAACCATGGGATCTTCCTAAGGGTGGTTGGATATGTTAGGGGACTCATTAGTGTGTTCATATGTAGTAGTAGGATTCTGGTGGAGTCAAGTTTCTATTTTTAGTGTCGAGCCATAGGCAAGCAGACACTGTCTGGTTAGAGGTTTGGAGATGAAAGATTGAGAATATCTTGCAGGGTAGAGAAGCACTGTATAGGATAAGTGTAGATCTAGATAGGGTATAGTCATATCCTAACATGATATGAGTATTGAGTTCACACTATTCCATTCAACCAAGTTTTAAGAAAGTTTTCAACTAGGTTGCAGACAGTCCTAGAAATTAGGCCTATTAGCCCTATTGGACCTAGATTGTAGGAACCCTATGTATGGAGGGCATAGGAAATGAAAAAATTTAAAATCTCTTGTAAAGTGATAAAGATTATCTGAATGTGTGATTGGTTTTTCAAGTTCTTTGGAAATTTTTTGAAATAATTGGGAAAAACACACTGTAAAAGGCTACAAGAAATAGGCCTCAACTAGGCTTCCAAGTGATTGAATCCTTGAACCCGGTAAAGACCAAGTTGAAGACCCTAGTAAATGGCTTCAAATGACAAGGATATGAAAATTTTCAAGTTTATAGATGTCCCTACAATGAATCTTTGAATGCTAAAGTGGAGTTGGCACTTAGATCTTTCTAAGTGTAGTGGGAGAAGTGAAGATTTGAACTAACTAAAAGGTGTTAGTATTTCAAGGTGAAGCACATGAGATGAGAAATCTTTCAGAAGAGTTGGAATTGGACTTAGTTAATCATCTAATCCAATAAAGACCTAGAGGAGATTAGGTTCCTAGAAGAGACAAGCTAAGGTTTTTTGGTTGAAGTGCTAGAAAGCCTTAAAACACTCACATCATATTGGTACCAGAGCTTGATTGAGATCAGGCTTGTGGTGGATGTTTCAGCCTAGTGAATCAATTAGAGAGAATACCCCATTTGGATTAGTAGAAGACAAAACCATGGTGACTAATGCTGAGTTAGGTAAAAAGGTGGATTAGCAAGAAGAAGATAGCAAGTTGTTAAGAGAAAGGTTGTCTCAAATGGAGCAACTCTTGGGAGAAGTCCAAGACAAAGCTGAGAAGAAGAAAGATAAGATAAATCAGAAAGAAGAAGAAGAAGAAAGGTAGAAGGGAGTGGATTTAGAAGAGAAATTTCCAACCCCTGACTTTGCCAGCGACCAAGAACCCTTCTTAAAGCCACTAAAGGCTTTAAGTGGAAAACCTTTGGAGGGTGTACCAATTTTTAGTGGACAAATGGATCCAGATTCAGTTGTGGATCTGATTGAATGTATAGAGAACCATTTAAAATGTGATGGTATCACAAAGGCCCAAAAAGTGAGAGTGGCCAAGTCATGGTTGAGAGGATCACCTCTCACATGGTGGAAGTTTGTTCAAACTAAAAGGGAGAAAGAAGGAAAGAGCCCTATAGTCTCATGGAAGGGCATGGTGACTAAGTTCAAGTAGACTAACTTGCAATGATGATTATGAGGTTCAGTTGCATAGGAGAAGACACAATCTTTGACAAAAATATTTGAATCTCCAAGCATACACCAAAGAGTTCCAAAAGTTGTGCTTAAGATCACAAGTGGTGGAGGATGAAAGCATCAAAATAGCTAGATATTTGAATGGACTCAAGTGGTCTATTCAAGAAGACATGAGTCTTGTGAACTTCAAAACCATTCACTAATGTTATCAAATGACCTTGAAGATAGATGAGAAAGGGAAAATAAAACAAGAGAAATCCTCCAAAGGAAGAGCTAGAGGAAGGGATAATAGAGGATCAAGAGGTCACTATGGTGGAAGAATTTCAAAATCAAGGACACCAAGAGAAGTCAAGTACACTGAGTAGAAAGAGGGAAGTTCTAGTAGAAGTGGTAGAGGAAGGAACTCAAACTTTAGAGGAAGAAGTGGTGGACAAGGAAGAGGAAATTACTTTTCCAATATAAAATGCTATCATTGCAACCAAATGGGACACCCTGCCTATAGGTGTCGAGAGAAGTGAGGTACCTCTAAAGGAGGTAACAAGAGAACTAATTTAATTCATGAAGAGACAAATGTAGTAGAGACACACTCTGAGGTAGCACTGAATTTAGAAGAAAGTGAGAACCTCATGATGAGGAGAACATTGATCAACGAGCTGGTTAAAGAAGAGCCAAGCCAAAGAAGGTCCCTATTTAGAATCAAATGTAAGGTAATGGGTAAAGTATGTAGAGTCAAAATGGACTAAGGCTTTACTGACAACATTGTGTCAGAAGAAGTAGTCAGTGAGTTAGGTATGACAAGGATACCTCATACCCATCCTTACAAGGTCACATGGCTCAATAAGGGACAACATGTCTTAGTCAACGAGCAAGCTTAGGTAGAGTTATCTTTAGGGAGATATAAGGACAAGGTTCTATGTGATGTGCTACACATGGATGCATGTCACTTGCTCCTAGGCATACCATGGCAATTTTACTACCAAGCTATCCAAGATGGAGTGAAGAACTCCTATACATTCAAGAAGGATAAAGTAACTTTCAAAATCCAATCATTGTTAGAAGATGCAGATGTGAAGACAACAAGTCCTAATGTGCTTATGGTGGGTGAAAAATAATTCATAGAATCCATGGAAGAAGGAGAAGGAGTTGGCTATGAATTGGTACTAAGACCAAGATAAAAGAATGAAGAAAAAGGAGACAAAAAATTAGAGATACCTAAGTAGATACAAAGCATGTTGCAAACTTATGAAGGCATAGTAAGTGATGGAAAACCATCAACATTACCCCCTACAAGAGCCATAAGTCATAGGATAGGCTTCATACCCAGAGCTATCCTACCTAATGAGGTAGCTTACAAGATGACCACTCAGCAAAATGAGGAAATTGCTAGGAAAATAGAAGAACTCCTTAACCAAGGCCTTATCAAGAAAAGTATTAGCCCTTGTGCAGTACCTACTGTCCTAGCACCAAAGAAAGGAGGAAAATGGAGCCTTTTACTGATTCAAGAGCCATAAATAGGATAAAAATTAGGTATAGATTCCCCATACCTAGGATTAAAGACCTAATGGATTGTCTAGGTGAAGCCAAGTACTATAGCAAGATAGAATTGAAGAGTGGGTATCACCAAATCAGGATACATGAGGGTGATGAATGGAAGACAACATTCAAAACCACTGAAGGTTTGTATGAATGGCTTGTCATGCCATTTGGACTATCTAATTCCCCCTCTACATTCATGAGGCTCATGAATGAAGTTATCAAAGACTACATTGCCAAATTTGTTGTAGTATATCTTGAAATAATACTAGTTTATAACAAGACAAGAGAGGAACACCTTCAACACCTTGATATTGTCTTCAAGAAGCTTCATGAAGAGAAGTTGATGATCAACTTGGAGAAATGTGAGTTCATCAAAATAGATCTAGTGTACCTTGGGTTTGTTCTCTCTCATGGTAATCTGAAAATGGACAAAAGTAAGTGGAAGCCATTATGAATTGGCCTACTCCAAGGATAGAAATAGAGATAAGAAGGTTTCATGGCCTTGCTTAGTATTATAGGAAGTTTATAAGGAATTTTAGTGCTATTTGTGATCCTATGTTGGACACAATAAAAGGAGGAATGAAGACTAAGTTCATGTGGAATGAGAAAGCCACTAAGAGCTTTGAGTTATTGAAAGAAAACATTGCTACCCAACCTATCTTAGTCTTGCCAAGATTTGAGAATCTTTTCACCATTGAGTGTGATTCAAGCAATGTGGCTATTGGAGTGGTCCTAAGCCAAGAGGGAAGACCAGTAGCATTTCATTCAGAAAATTTAAGTGAATCCAAGAGGAAGAAGTCTTCCTATGACCTTGAAATGTATCCATTGGTTCAGGATTGAAGGAAATGGAGACACTATTTACTCCCCAATGAGTTCATAGTCTACTTGGATAATCAAGCTTTAAGTTTCTTGAACTCTCAAGAAAAGTTAAGTCGCAAACACATGAAGTGGATTGAGTACTTACAAGATTATACCTTTAATATCAAACATAAGAAAAGTGTCCTCAATAAAGTGGTAGATGCATTGTCTAGAAGAGCTCTCACAATTCAAGAAATTCACTTGAAGAGTATGGGAATAGATCACTTCAAGGATCTATATACTGATGATGAAGACTTTGCAGAAATTTATAAGGTATGTGTTGAATTCAAGAATCATTTTCATAGCAAGTATGTTGAATACACTTTGCAAAGTAACCTTTTGTTTAATGGAAATCAATTGTGTGTCCCTAGAGGGTCTTTTAGGGAGAACTTAATCCAAGAAAAGCACAATGGTGCATGGAGTGGTCACTTTGGGATAACTAAGACCCAAGAACTTGTTCAAAGGTTCTATTATTGGCCAAGGATGAATCTTGATGTTAGGAGGTATGTGGAAAGTTGCATTGTATGTCAAAGAGAAAAAGGTACTTCTTCAAATGTAGGCCTCTATCAGCCACTACCTATTCCCACTAGGCTATGGGAATGTTTGAGCATGGATTTTGTAGTTGGGTTGCCCAAGATAAGACAAGGCATGGATAGTGTATATGTAGTTGTTGACAGATTCAGCAAGATGGCTTGCTTTGTGCCATGCAAGACCACTAATGTTGCTAGCCAAATAACCTATCTCTTCTTCAATGAGATAGTAAGAATCCATGGGTTACCTATGAGCATTGTGTCAGATAGAGACACTAAATTTATGAGTCATTTTTGGAAGACTCTTTGGCAAAGATTAGGACATAATTTATCCTTTGGGTCTACATACCATCCTCAAACTGATGGTCAGAATGAAGTGGTGAATAGGATCCTTAAAAATATACTAAGGTGCTTGACCAAGAAATATGGACAGCAATGGGATCAATTGATTGGGAAAGCAGATTATTCCTACAATGACACTATCAACCGGTCAATAGGGAAGAGCCCCTTTGAGATAGTATATGGATTGCATCCTAGAGGAGTCTATGAATTGAGAGACTTGAAGGATGGAGAGAAGGAAAGTGGATATCCAGATGATTTTTTCTATGCAATGTAGGAGATACATGATACAGTCAGGAGGACTTTGATAGAGAATACTATGAAGCATAAGAGTAAAGTTGATGAGAGTAGGAGAACAGTTCAGTTCAATGTGGGTGACATGGTCATGGTGCATCTTAAAAATTTAGACTTGGAAAGTGAGTCCCTCACAAGTTGCAGATGAGAAGGATAGGTCCCTGACCTATCTTATCTAAGTATGGTGATAAAGCATCCAGAGTTGAGCTCCTAGAAGACAGTGGATTTTCATCTATTTTCAATATTGCAGACTTAGTCCACTAAAAAGAACCACAAAAAGACATGGATCATAGTTTCCAAGAAGTGATCAGAGATATGGAATTTATTGATTTACCCCCTACTACAGTCATAGGAGCTGACAATGTACTGGACACTAGAGTCTACAAATAGACTAGAACCAAAGAATACAAAGAACACTTGGTAAAGAACCATGGTAAAACTAGTGCTGATGTAGTATGGGTAAAGGAATCAGAGTTCAAAAAGATGGGGATTGATCAAAGCATCCTCAATCCAAAGGTAGATTGAACTTTTTATTTTGGGGAGGATGGTGCAGGAGCACACCTAGGCTAACCTCCATGTTTTAGTCATTTTTGGATTGTACTTGACATTGGCCAAGTAAATATAGTTAGGTTTTTTTTAGACCTTATAAGGTCATTGCAATATGGGATAGGTGAGTTAGTCATTAGGACTAAGGTAGCAACATTAGCCATTGTTAGTAGTTTTTATTTTCTTAGGCTTAGTTGCTTAATGTTAGATTTGAGCCTTGAATGTGTCTTAAACACATAAGTGATGTCATAGAGATGCCATAAGGCCATAAATGATCTTGGATCCTCAAGAAAAAGAGGTTAGAAGTCCTAAAACCCAAGGAAGAGGCATAATGGCAAAGATGCCAAAAGTTGCTAAAATGTTGTCATGACAACATTCACAATTGTTGCAAATGTTGCATGCAACTCGGTTACCTTGGATCCCGCTAAAAGATAGGAGTGTGGAATTGACCAACAAGGCCTAGTAACATGGAATGAGGCATCTAATGTGAGGGGAGGCTCAAATCTTGAAAGAAAGAGGATACATTGTAACAAGTTTTGAATTTGAATAGAGCTCTGCAACTCTATGTTTTTAGGAAATCCAAGCATTTCATTATGACAGTGATATCTAATAGATTGAATGCCTTAGTTTAGTTTTGGATTTGTGTTCATAGGATATTTTGAATTTTTTTTCATTATGAAAGCTAGTTTTTTAGAGATAGTCTAAGGTCTGAGGTAAATTATTTTGTGTTTTGTGTGTTCACTGGTCCTATCCTGACCAGTCACTTGATTCATGGCTCCCACATGAAAAATAACCATGGGATCTTCCTAAGGATGGTTGGATATGTTAAGGAGTCATTAGTCTATTCATATGTAGGAGTAGGAATCTGGTGGAATCAAGTTTCTATTTTTAGTGCGAAGCCCTAGGCGAGCAAACACTGTCCGGTTAGAGGTTTGGAGATGAAAAATTGAGCATATCTTATAGGTTAGAGAAGAACTATACTGGATAAGTACAGTTATAGATAGGGTATAGTCATATCCTAACATGCTATGAGGATTGAGTTGACACCAATCCATTTAACCAAGTTTTGAGCAATTAGGCCTATTAGCCCTATTGGACCTAGATTGTAGGAACCCTATGTAAGGAGGACTTAGGAAAATAAAACCTCCAAAATATCTTGTAAAGTGATAAAGGGTATCAGAATGTGTGATTGGTTTTTCAATTTCTTTGGAAATTTGAAAGAATTAGGAAACACACTCTGTAAAAGGCTACAAGAAATAGGCCTCAACTAGGCTTTCAAGTGATTGAATCCTTGAACCCGGTAAAGACCAAGTTGAAGACCCTAGTAAATGGCTTCAAATGAAAAGGATATGAACATTTTAAAATTGATAGATGTCCCTACAATTAATCTTTGAATGCTAGAGTGGAGTTGGCACTTAGATCTTTTTAACTATAGTGGGATAAGTGAAGATTTGAACTAACTAAAAGGTGTTAGTCTTTCAAGGTGAAGCACACGAGTTTAGAAATCTTAGCGAAGAGTTGGAATTGGACTTAGTTGATCATCTAAGCCAATAAAGACCTAGAGGATATTATTTTCCTAGAAGAGACAAGCTAAGGTCCATTGGTTGAAGTGCTAGCAAGCCTTGAAACACTCACATCATATTGGTATCAGAGCTTGATTGAGATTAGGCTTGTGGTGGATGTTTTAGCCTACCGAATCAATTGAAGAGAATACCCCATTTGGATCAGTAGAAGACAAAACCATGGTGACTAATGCTGAGTTAGCCAAAAATGTGGATGGGCAAGAATAAGACAACAAGTTGTTAAGAGAAAGGTTGTATCAAACAGAGCAACTCTTAGGAGAAGTCCAAGACAAAGATGAGAAGATGAAAGATAAGATAGATCAAGAAGAAGAAGAAGAAGAAGAAGAAGAAGAAGAAGAAGAAGAAGAAGCAAGGGAGAAGAGAGTGGATTTAGAAGAGGAAGTTCCAACCCCTGACTCTGTTAGTGACCAAGAACCCTTCTTAAAGGCACTAAAGGCATTAAGTGGAAAAGATTTGGAGGGTGTACCACTTTTTAGTGGACAAATGGATCCATATTTAGTTGTGGATGGGATTGAAAGTATCGAGAACCATTTCAAAAGTGATGGTATCATAGAGGCCCAAAAAGTGAGTGTGGCAAAGTCAAGGTCGAGAGGATCAGCTCTCACATGGTGGAAGTTTGTTCAAACTGAAAGGGAGAAAGTAGGAAACATTTCTATAGTCTCATGGAAGGGCATGGTGACTATGTTCAAGAAGAATTACTTGCCTAATTATTATGAGGTTTAGTTGCATAGGAGAAGACAAAATCTTAGACAAAAATATTTGGATCTCCAACCATACACCAAAGAGTTCCAAAAGTTGTGCTTAAGATCCCAAGTGGTTGAGGATGAAAGCATCAAACTAGCTAGATATTTTAATGTACTCAAGTGGTGTATTCAAGAAGACATGAGTCTTGTGAACTTAAAAACCATTTTCCAATGTTATCAAATGGCCTTGAAGATAGAGGAGAAAGGCAAAAGAAAACAAGAGCAAACCTCTGAAGGAAGAGGTAGAGGAAGGGATAATAGAGGATCAAGAGGTCACTATGGTGGAATAAGTTTAGAATCAAGGACACCATGAGAAGTCAAGTACAATAAGCATCAAGAGGGAATTTATAGTAGATCTGGTAGAGGATGGAACTCAAACTTTAGAGGAAGAAGTTGTGGCAAAGGAAGAGGCAATTATTTTGCCAATATGAAATGCTATCATTGCAACCAAATGGAACACCATGCCTATAGGTGTCTAGAGAAGGGTAGTACTTCTCAAGGAGACAACAAGAGAACTAATTTAGTTCATGAAGAGACAAATGCAGTAGAGACACACTCTGAGGTACCATTGAATTCAAAAGAAGGTGACAACCTCATGATGAGGATAAAATTGATTAAGGAGCCGGTTAAAGAAGAGCCAAGCCAAAGAAGGTCCCTATTTAGAATAAAATGTAAGGTAATGGGTAAAGTATGTAGATTCATAGTGCACTTAGGGTCTATTGACAACATTGTGTCAGAAGATGCAGTCAAGAAGTTAGGCATGACAAGGATACCTCATACCCATCCTTACAAGGTCACATGGCTCAATAAGGGACAACATGTCTTAGTCAACGAGCAAGCTTGGGTAGATTTCTCTATAGGGAGATATAAGGAAAAGGTTCTATGTGATTTTCTACCCATGGATGAATGTCACTTTATCCTAGGAAGACCATGGAAATTTAACTACCAAGCTATCCATGATGGAGTGAAGAACTCCTATACGTTCAAGAAGGATAAAGTAACTTTTAAAATCCAATCATTGTTAGAAGATGTAGATGTGAAAACAATATGTCCTAATGTGCATATGGTGGGTGAAAAAGAATTAATAGAAGCCATGGAAGAAGGAGAAGGAGTTGGCTATGCATTGGTACTATGGCCAAGAGAAAAGAATGAAGAAAAAGGAGACAAGAAATCAGAGATACTTAAGGAGATACAAAGCATGTTGCAAAATTTTGAAGGCATAGTAAGTGATGGAAAACCATCAACATTACCCCCTAAAAGATCCATAAGTCATAGGATAGAATTCATACCTAGAGCTACCCTACCTAATAAGGCAGATTACAGGATGACCCCTCAACAAAATGAGGAAATTGCTAGGCAAATAGAAGAACTCCTTAACCAAGGCCTTATCAAGAAAAGAATTAGCCCTTGTGCAGTATCTACTATCCTAGCACCAAAGAAAGGACGAAAATGGAGCCTTTGTACTGATCCAAGAGCCATAAATAGGATAACCATTAGGTATAGGTTCCCCATACCTAATGGATTGTCTAGGTGAAGCCAAGTACTATAGCAAGATAAACTTGAAGAGTGGGTATCACCAAATTAGGATACATGAGGGTGATGAATGGAAGACAACATTCAAAACCAATGAAGGTTTGTATGAATGGCTTGTCATGCCATTTGGACTATCTAATTCCCCCTCTACATTCATGAGGCTCATGAATGAAGTTCTCAAAGACTACATTGGAAAATTTGTTGTAGTATATCTTGATGCTATACTAATTTATAGCAAGACAAGAGAGGAACATCTTCAACACCTTGACATTATCTTCAAGAAGCTTCATGAAGAGAAGTTGATGATCAACTTGGAGAAATGTGAGTTCATCAAAATAGACCTAGTGTACCTTGGGTTTGTTTTCTCTCATGGTAATCTGAAAATGGGAAAAAGTAAAGTGGAAGCCATTATGAATTTGCCTAATCCAAGGATAACAATAGAGGTAAGAAGTTTTCATGGCCTTGCTCAGTATTATAGGAAGTTTATAAGGCAGTTTAGTGCTATTTGTGCTCCTATGTTGGACACAATCAAAGAAGGAATGAAGACTAAGTTCATGTGGAATGAGAAAGCCACTAAGAGCTTTGAGTTATTGAAAGAAAATATTTCTACCCAACCTATCTTAGTCTTGCGAAGCTTTTAAAATCTTTTCACCATTGAGTGTGATGCAAGCAATGTGGCTATTGGAGCTATCCTAAGCCAAGAGGGAAGACCAGTAGCATTTCATTCAGAAAAGTTAAGTCAAGCCAAGAGGAAGTATTCTTCCTATGACCTTGAAATGTATGCATTGGTTTAGGCTTTAAGGAAATGGAGACACTATTTACTCCCCAAGGATTTCATAGTCTACTCGGATAATCAAGCTTTAAGTTTCTTGAACTCTCAAGAAAAGTTAAGTCACAAACACATGAAGTGGGTTGAGTACCTACAAGCTTATACCATTAATATCAAACACAATAAAGGCGTCCTCAATAAAGTGGCAGATGCATAGTCTAGAAGAGCTCTCACAATTCTGGAAATTCAGTTGAAGAGTATGGGAATAGATCACTTTAAGGATCTATATGCTGATGACGAACACTTTGCAAACATTTATAAGGTATATGCTGAATTCAAGAATCATTTTCATAGAAAGTATGCTAAATACACTTTTAAAAGTAACCTTTTATTTAAGGGAAATCAATTTTGTGTCCCTAGAGGGTATATTAGGGAGAACTTAATCCAAGAAAAGCACAATACTACATTGAGTGGTCACTTTGGGATCACTAAGACCCAAAAACTTGTTCAAAGGTTCTATTATTTGCCAAGGATGAATCTTGATGTTAGGAGGTATGTGGAAAGTTGCATTGTATGTCAAAGAGCAAAATTTACTTCTTCAAATGTAGGCCTCTATCAGCAACTATCTATTCCCACTAGGCCATGGGAATGTTTGACCATGGATTTTGTAGTTGGGTTACCCAAGACAAGACAAGGCATGGATAGTGTATATGTAGTTGTGGACAGATTCAACAAGATGGCTCACTTTGTGCCATGCAAGAGCACTAATGATGCCATCCAAATAGCCTCTCTCTTCTTCAAGGAGATAGTAAGAATCCATGGGTTACCTATGAGCATTGTGTCAGATAGAGACACTAAATTTATGAGTCATTTTTGGAAGACTCTTTGGCAAAGATTTGGCAATAATTTATCCTTCAGGTCTACATACCATCCCCAAACTGATGGTTAGACTAAAGTGGTGAATAGGATCCTTGGAAATATACTAAGGTGCTTGACCAAGGAATATGGACAGCAATGGGATCAATTGATTGGGCAAGCTGAGTATTCCTACAATGACACTATCAACCATTCAATAGGGAAGAGCCCATTTGAGATAGTATATGGATTGCATCCTAGAAGAGTCTATGAGTTGACAGAATTGAAGGATGGAGTGAAGGAAAGTGGATATGCAGATGATTTTGTCTATGAAATGCAGGAGATACATGATACAGTCAGGAGGAGTTTGACAGAGAATACTATGAAGCATAAGAGTAAGTTTGATGAGAGTAGTTGAACAGTTCAGTTCAATGTGGGTGACATGGTCATGGTGCATCTTAACAAATAAAGAATTCAAAAGGGGTTCCCTCACAAGTTGCAGATGATAAGGATAGGTCCCTGTCCTATCTTAGCTAAGTATGGTGATAATGCATTCAGAGTTGAGCTCCCAGAAGGCAGTGGATTGTCATCTATTTTCAATATTGTAGATTTAGTCCACTACAAATAACCATAGAAAGACATGGATCAGAGTCTCCAAGAAGTGATTATATATGTGGAAGATATCTAATTACCCCCTGCTATAGTCACAGGAGCTGACAGTGTACTAGATACTAGAGTTTACAAAAAGACTAGAACCAAAGAATACAAAGAACACTTGGTAAAAAAGCATGGTCAAACCAATGGTGATGCAGTCTAGGTAAAGGAATCAGAGTTGAAAAAGATGGGGATTGATCCAAGCATCCTCAATCCAAGGGTGGATTGAACATTTTTTTTGGGGGAGGATGGTGAAGGAGCACACCTAGGCTAACCTCCATGTTTTATTCATTTTTGGCTTGTACTTGACATTGGCCAAGTCAAGATAGTTAGGTTGTTTTTAGACCTTAGAAGGTCATTGAAATGTGAGCTAGGTGAGTTAGTCATTAGGACTAAGGTCACCAAATTAGCCATTTTTAGTATTTTTTATTTTTCTTAGGATTAATTGCTTAATGTTAGATTTGAGCCTTGAATGTGTCTTAAACACATAAGTGATGTCATCGTGATGCCATAAGGCCATAAATGATCTTGGATCCTCCAAATGAAGAGGTTAGAGGTCCTAAAAACTAGGGAGGAGGCATAATGGAAAAGATGCCAAAATTTTCTAAAATATGGTGTAGGAGCTCGATCTAACCAATGTCTAGACAATCTAACCTAGATATTGTGGGACTCAACTTCATTCTGGACATAGTCATAAAAATCTCTATTGACTATATTTTTTGACAGGTATCGGGGAAATCTAACCCTAACTCCTGAAGGATGAACCTCTTTCTAGGGATAATCTTGTGAAATATATCAATCTAACTAGTGTCTAGGAAATCTAACCTAGATATTGGGGGACTAAGCTTCGTTCTTGAGATATGGTGCAGGAGCACACCTAGGCTAACCTCCATGTTTTAGTCATTTTTGGCTTGTACCTAACATTGGCCAAGTCAAGATAGTTAGGTTTTTTTTAGACCTTATAAGTTCATTGCAATGTGGGCTAGGTGAGTTAGTCATTAGGACTAAGGTCACCAAATTAGCCATTGTTAGTAGTTTTTATTTTTCTTAGGTTTAGTTGCTTAATGTTAGATTTGAGCCTTCAATGTGTCTTAAACACATAAGTGATGTCATAGAGATTCCATAAGGCCATAAATAATCTTGGATCCGCAAAACAAAGAGGTTAGAGGTCCTAAAACTCAGGGAGGAGGCAAAATGGTAAAGATGCCAAAAGTTGCTAAAATGTTGTCATGACAACATTTGAAATTATTGCAAATGTTGTATGCAACTTGGTTACCTTGGATCCCGCTACAAGATAGGAGTGGGAAATTGAACAAAAATGCCTAGAAACATGGAATGAGGAATCTAATGTTAGGGGAGGCTCGAATCTCGATAGAGAGAGGATACATTGTAACAAGTTTTGAATTTGAATAGAGCTCTGCAACTCTGTGTTTTCAGGAAATCCAAGTATTTCATTATGACGGTGATATCTAATAGATTTAATGCCTTAGTTTAGTTTTGGATTTTTGTTCATAGGATAGTTTGAATTTTTTTTAATTAAGCAAGCTAGTTTTTTAGAGATATTCTAAGGTCTGAGATAAATTATTTTTTGTTTTGTGTGTTCACTGGTCCTTTCCTGACCAGTCAGTCGATTCATGGCTCCCACATGAAAACTAACCATGGGATCCTCCTGAGGGTGGTTGGATATGTTAGGGGACTCATTATTCTATTCATATGTAGGAGTAGTAGTCTTGTGAAGTCAATTTTCTATTTTTAGTGCCAAGCTCTAGGCAAGCAGACACTGCCCAGTTAGAGGTTTGGAGATGAAAGATTGAGCATATCTTGCAGGGTAGAGAAGCACTGTACGAGATAAGTGTAGTTCTAGATAGGGTATATTCATATCCTAATATTCTATGATGATTGAGTTCACTCCAATCCATTCAACCATGTTTTGAGCAATTTTTCAACTAGATTGTAGACAGTCCTAGAAATTAGGCCTATTAGCCCTATTGGACCTAGATTGTAGGAACCCTATGTACGGAGGGATTAGGAAACTAAAACCTTAAAAATATCTTGTAAAGTGATAAAGGTTATCTAAATGTGTGATTTTTTTTTCAAGTTCTTTGGAAAAGTTTTGAAAGAATTGGGAAAAACACACTGTAAAAGGCTACAAGAAATAGGCCTCAACTAGGCTTCCAAGTGATTGAATCCTTTAACCTGGTAAAGACCAAGTTGAAGACCCTAGTAAATGGCTTCAAATGACAATGATATGAACATTTTCAAGTTGATAGATATCCCTATAATGAATCTTTGAATTCTAGAGTGGATTTGGCACTTAGATCTTTCTAAGTGTAGTGGGAGAAGTGAAGATTTGAACTAACTAAAAGGTGTTAGTCTTTCAAGGTGAAGCACATGAGTTGAGAACTCTTAGAGAAGATTTGGAATTGGACTATCTTTTTTGTGGATAGGTATTGGATAAATCTAACCCTGACTCCTGAAGGTTGAGCCTCATTCTGGGTCAAATATTTGAAATATGTCAATCTATTAGGTATCAGGGAATTCTAACCTAGATCCCTGAGGATCAAGCTTCATCCTGGAGATGATTCTAAAAATCTTAATCTATTAGGTATCAAGGAATTCTAACATGGATCCCTGAGGATCAAGCTTCATTCTGGAGATGATTCTCAAAATCTTAATTTATTAGGTATCGGGGCAATCTAACCCAGATCCCTTAGGATCAAGCTTTGTCCTGGAGATGATTCTTGAATACTCTATTTGATCAGCATTTCAGCAACCTAACCTACAATTCAGAGAGTTAAGTTCTATCCTAGAGATGGCTCTAAAATATTCATCAATCAATCTTTGCACCATCAATTTTCAAAATCTATTCTTCTGTGCTACAAGCATTACACTATTCTTTGAATCAATGCACTTCTTGCACATCAATTCAAAGAGGGGCAAAATGTAACACCCCAAAATTGGCATCTTGCAACCCTAACCAATTTTGTTGCATTTTTCATTCTTCTAAATCATCAAAGTCCTATTGTACTAGGAAATTCTAAGTTTTGACTGACTCTATTCGACCTAAGTGTCAAATGTAGGAAATCCTAAATATGCATTAATCATACAATATATTTAATTTCTAAATGTTAATCAATTAGCTAAACAAACCCTATGATTGAATTAATTTAATTATAAAGTCCTAGCAATTTAATTATATTAAATTCACCCCTTTTAGCTAAAACACATAAAAAGGAATTAAATAATATTTAATTATTAAATAAATATCCTCATTTCAAGAATTGAATTTAATTACTCAGATAATTGAGAAAAACATATTTATGAGGTCATACTTTATTTATTTAATTAAATATTCTCTCAAAAATATTCTCTTCAGTTCAGAAATAGAAGTTTTGAATTAATTGTGCTTTAAAGAGAAAGAAAACAGTTAAAATCAAAGAAAGAAAATAGTTAAAGCAAAGGGAAAAAAATTTATTGTTTTGTTTTAAAGAAATTTTGCTAATTTGAACTGGATTTTCTATCTCTTTTATTTAAAAAAGGAAACTTTCTATTCTGATCACCTCTGAGTCTATAAAAGAACTCCCATTTCTCATTCAAAACCCCCTATGAAAATATGCATTGTTAGAACAAAGAATTACTGCTTCATTTTAGTTGATAATCTCATTTACATTTAGCTATCATTTGCAATAGATTAATGTCAATTTATTAAATTAATTGCATTGCAATCATGTCTTAGTTTAATCTCATTTCAATTTTTAGAATAATCTTGCATCTTTCAATATCATTTAGATTAGTCTTGCAGTACATTACATCACATTCATGGAGAAAAATCCTTCATTCTTAGATTGGTCTATGGTTGTGAGACTCTCATTCTGAGAGCTATTCGAAACCCCATCTAGATAGAACGCAATAGGTTGAATCATATAGGCATGCAGGATGAATAACTCATATTCACTTCTGTATGTGTCTAATTAACAAGGACTATGTTGAAGTGTATGGTTGAATAACAAGGCAAAATTTAACATATACAATGACCACTTGTGTAGCTTGGGCTACCACCTGGGCAGGACTCTTCCAGATTTGTTTTTAGGGTTTTTCAGAAGGGCTTAATGTTTCATGTTGACCCAAGGTTGAACCTAGGAGCTGTGTAAACATGTAGGACACTTATTTTGCATATGGTATTGTTGAGCATTGTTTTAACACAAGCCAACTTTAGGACCTTGAGATTCATTTTCCTCTCTTGAAAGAATAATGGGGTTATTCCCAAGGTTCTCCAGGGTTGGGTCACAACCTTCTTGGTTTCTCAGTTGAAGATAAATGTGAATGTTCATGAGGAGGCCTTTGCTAGTTCGTTCAATACATCAAACTGCAAAACACTTTATTTCTCTTTTGGTATTTTCCATTTAAACATATATGGATTTTGTAAATAAAATGCAATTTTGTGTTTTCAAAAATGTGGATTTTCAGAATTTAAAGACAAAATATAAAGAGAGAATAGAGTAACGAGAAGTAAAAAAAATTACTGAAAATGAAATCCTACAGACATAAACCATTGTAAAACCCTTCCATACAAATTGAATGATGAGAGATATTTGGAGTAAACCCACGAGGGATAAATCAGACCAAGTCACAATTCATTACCCCAAAAATGTAAGCGTTTGGAGAGAAGACATATTCACTCATGCAAGATATTCAAAATTGATCAAATCGCGAAGCCACCAAGATGTGCACACCCATGAGATAGATTTATCATTAAGCCCAAAGATGATCTCTTCCATGCATTCATCATAGAAAGTTAAAGCAAACAACAACAAACTTCAACTAAGAGAAAACATGAGTTTGAAGCACAATAAACAGGAGGATCTCTGAAAATAATGAATAATGCAAGAATACATTCAATAATTTCTCATAGGTAGTAGTAATTCACACACCACGAATGAAGCACCAAATGTATATCTTTATTGTATTAAGATTTTGACCCTTTACATTGCTTTTGTGATTACAATATATAGAATTTGATCCATAACTTTGAATTCCAAATTTAGGGCATCAGAGAGAAAAAAATAATTTTAAACTAAAACTTTACTGGAAGCGAAACTATTCTTAACTAACACTAGATAACTTGCATGGATATATGAACCCATTTACAATCAGTTTTCCCATGCAAGGAGGGTCAAACTCACCAAGAAGAAAGAGAAAAGAAGAAGGGGTTTCTTTAGCAAACTCATAGTCTTGTTCTTGTTTCTAGAAGTCTTTCTTGGAATCTTCATCTGGAAGCTCATTTGATAGTGGAGACTAATAGGGAACCCTTATTTCTTTTGGAACAAAATCAAACTAACCATCAATTAGATCTAGAGTTCAACTGGTGTGGAAAAATATGATCTCTGTAGAAACACCTAGTTTTTCAAATCCCGACCTCAACCCTAGAACTTTTCTAGTGTCAAAATATTTTAAGTGTTTATTATTGAAACCTTGGTCTAGAGTTCACACTTGTCGAAGGCCAAAAAGGATGAAATACCCAGAAGGCCAAAAAGGCCAAAAAATCAGAGGGTTGAAAGGCCAAAAACATTATAGGGCCAAAAGGCCAAAAGGCTAGGTCATTGACGGGGCCGAAAGGCCAAAAAGATGAAAGGCCAAAAATTCTGAAACCATCCTTAGAAAATCTTCAAAACTATTCTGTGACCCAAAGGGTTAATTTGGGAATACTTTAGGGTGTGCAGCCCGGAGCCTTTTTATGATCTCTTGGACTTCTTCATAGTTTATCTCCTTCCTTTTAGCCCTATTAACTTTCTGTTCTTGCTTTTTCTTGAAGGCCGTTAGATTGGAAGCGAAGAATTGAATCTCTTCTATGTGATTGACCATCTTCATCATCTCTTCCTTTGAATAAAAAAATTGTTGTAGGGACTCCTTGGTCCTTGTACCTTCTATGATGTCCCTGAATTGCTGGACCACTTCTTTGGATGGCTATAAGACATGTTTATCTTAATCTCGGTATAGATCAAGGCCGATCCCTATAAAGAAGATATCTATTTCTTCCACCCATTCCAGGACCTCTTTCTATTTATCCAATATGGAAGCATGACATTTGTCATAAATGTCAACTATCTTGGTTATGCGCTTCATCCAAGCCTCAAATTTGTCTAGCTCTTCACTTTCATATATCTTTACCAAGATTTGGAAGCCTTGTTTTCTAATAATCTATAAATCCTGTAGAGTGGCTCTCCATTTTCTTATCTCAGATTTTAGGTCACCTTCCTTTGTCATCAAATCTATTAGATTTGTAGCCTCAACTAGAATAACCCTATAAGGTCTAAATATTTTCTTGATGGCCTCTTCCCTATATTGCTCAAAATCCACCTTCCAATCTGTACTTTCTTTGATGAAGGAGGGGGTTAGACCTATTGGTAAGTCTTGGGCATTTATTTTATCCAATACTTCCTGTAGTGAGGCCTTTGGGAAGATGGAGTCGATGAGACCAACCATTTTTTTGATGCACCCCTTCAAGGTTCCATTCTTCTTAGTCAAAGCTTTTATGGTCTCTTCATCTTTACTCATGAAACATAGAGCATGTTTGATCCCTAAGGCTGCTAGTGTCTTCCTCCCCTCCCTGGTAGGTTCCCCCAAATATACCTCTTTAAATGTGTATTCTTCTAAAGTAGTTTGGGCTTGAGAGGTGCTGGCAGATGGGACTGCAATTTATGCCTTCTAGCATCCCCTAGTGTCTTGGGTGACATATGACATTGTCTACACTGGTAATATGACCATTGTCTACTAAAATTCTTTCCCCAAGGATGTTTTGTATGCACTTTCCTTTTCATCATCATCTATGTAAGTTCTCCTCCTTAACTAGATTTCTCTAGTAAACCATCTAGGCTTACTAGAGGCAATTACTGGCTCATATGGGGTAACTTGCAAGATGGAATCCAAATTTTGTGACCCTAGAATCATCTCTTGGTCTGGTCCTTTCCCCTTTTCTTGTCTTTGCCTCTCTTCATTCCCCTCTTCTTGGTGTTCTTACCCTTTCTCCCTTTCATCCTCTGCCTTTTTCCCTTTTCTTCTCCTACCTTATCTTGTTTTTCTTGGCCTCTATTTTCATCACCCAAGGAGCTAGCTAACACTTCTATATTGAGACCGGTCATGACCTTTGGTGTGGTTTCAAAAGGTGACATAGACTTTGGTTTTATTGACCCTCCAAGAGCTGGGATGTAGCAGAGCAGAGGGCTCAATGATGGTGGAGTAGGTGTTGGGATATTTAGAATTAGAGGTTGAAGAGTAGTTGGTGGAGTTTGGAGAAATGGTGGGGGAGCTGGAATAGAAGGCAGGACAGTAGTTGGTGGAGTAGGAACATGAGGGGGTGTTGTGATAGGAATTTCTTATATTGTGGGATCTTTTACAGACACCTCTTGGGTGAGTGCAGACTCCATAATCCTGAGTCTGTGATCCATTTTGGAGCTCTTTCCCTTAATAGGTATATTGGGGTTTGGGTTAGTGAATTGAGTGGGAGGTGGAGTTAAGGTTACCTATGGTTGGAAGAGAGAAGGACCACCTATCTTGTATCCATTCACATACCCTGGCGTATCTTTTCCCTGGTCTGAGAAACCTTCTAGACCTTCAAAGTCTGATAGTTGGAACTCATTCGATCCAAGAACATCTAAGGGGTTATCTTACTCTTTAGGATCTTCTTACTACTTTCGACTAGTCTCCTTTTCTCTCCTTTTGTGAGATCTTGTTCTTTTCACTAGAGGGACATCTTCCTCTTCTTATTCTTGTAAGTATTCTTGCATGGTCTCCAATTGCGGGGACAGAGAAGCTTTCTTTCTCTTGTATATCTTCTTTCTCTTTCTTGTGGAGGGAAAATATTATCCCAAAGTTGTGGGTCCTTTATCTGATGCAACCTATGCTGGAACCATAGGGGAATATTTTTTTCTAGTCATTCTTTTCTTGGGAGCCTTGGGCCTTGGGTTTGACCCATATTCCATTGCACATTCATGGCCATACACCGTGCTTGGCTTCTGTGATGGTGCTTTCTTGTATTTTGGCATTGTGTTTTTCTCCCCGCATTGTTTATCCACTTGTTTGGGTGGATCCATCAACATCTTCACAGGTATTGGGATCATCTTGTAGGGACTCTTGATCCACTCTTGTGTCATTATCATCACATGCCTTGCTCACAAATCAATGTCATGATTTTCATCTTTGTCAACGTTTGCATTCATGATGGGCCTACCATATATCTTATCGCTAGTGTAAATTGCCTCCAATACCTCATTTGAATCATACTCCCAAACTTTAGGGGGAATAAGGGTCTTTATGACTTCCTTTTCTAGAGTAACGGTCATCCTACAATAATCTTTGATCTTGACCTCATGGTCATCCACATATTTCATCTAGTGATCTTCCACGTGTGGTTTGTGAATGTAGAATTTTCCAATAATGTGGCTATAAGTGCCTATAGGATCAAAGCGAGGCCGCACTATTTTGTAAAGCTCCAAGTGGAATTCATCCCATTCAAAGGAAAAAGACTTGTAGACCTTCATATCTTTTAGGGTATATGGTCCCAATGAAATGGGAAAACCCCAACTGTGCTTCTTCTTGTGCTTTATGTGCTCATACGCATCGAAGAGTTGTCGGGCCATCTCCAAAATCATTATCCAGTCGGATGGATATCTAGGCAGTTTCTTTGGCTGTACCATTGATCCTTTTATCTGAATATAGGTGAAGGTCCTAAAATAAATGTAATAGGACCCTATGGCTCTTATCTTAGTGGCCACTTCCTCTGGCATCCTTTTTGCAAAGTCACCTTTGATGGATCTGATGATTGCAAAGATGAAAGTGTCGTTGACTATCCTATAGTCTGGGATATCTTCTGACATTTTTTCCCTCTTCTATAGTTGGGGGTATATGATGTAAGGCCATGTGTTGGGATCATTTAGGTTTCCCCTCTTGGTGAGTCTAGGGTAATCCGCCCGGGCTGCTAATAATTATACCACATAAGTTCTCATGTAGAACTTGGGGTTATGTTTTACTGCCATGAGTTGTTCATCCAACTTGTCACTAACGATGGTTCCCCAGTTGAACCTATACCTGTAGCCTTTGAGTCTTTCAATCAGGAGAATCAGCCAATTATCCAGTTGGGAGGATTATGGTAACCCATATACTTGGCTCAACATGGTTATGGCTACTTTGATGTCATCCTTCATGTATCCCCTCCTTAGGTCTATCTTGTCTAGTTTATTCTTTGAGAGAGGTTGTTCAAGGTAATTGTCATTGACTATCTCGTATGCTTCATCACTTTTTTTCCTGAACTGTAAATTTCCCTTTTCTATGAAGAAGTCATAGAACTTGTCTATACCTTTTTGAAGATAGAATACATCCTCTATGATGTCTGGCCTGATATCTAATATTACTCGGCCCTCTGTGTTTTGAACCACCCTTATGTCTGAGTCATAGTGATTTGCTAAGGTCATGATTAACTCAGGTGAGGTCACAACCACTGGGTGAGTTGCTTCATTGACAATTCCTACTAATACAAATGAAGTACATTCCTCTGACCTTCCTTGTGGTTGGGTGCACCTCATTAGGAATTGATCCCAATTTACATTCCTAATATCAGTATCAGTGATCTCACTGTGCTTGTTGCCAATCTTTGAAGGAGGAGTGTTCCCCTTGTATTGGTACTTCATGGGAAAAGTAATCTTTTTCTTAGTCATTCCTATGATAGAACATGCAAGTATCAGTATCTTATTTGAGGAACAATTTGAAAGAAAGCTGGTTAAACTAAGAAAGCAGAGCAAAAATGCCAAAGTCACCGAGAATGCAAGTTTTTTGCACTTTCAGGGTTTCAGATGCCAAAGAAATTTTTGGAGGGCGAAACGGCCAAAAGTGCAAAAACAAATCCATCATTCTTGATGATATCTTTTAGACCTTTTGGCCTTTGAAAGTCTAAAGGTTTTGTGGATACCAAAAAGTGCAAAGTCCCAAAACCTGAAGCCAGAACTCAGAGGCTTGGATCTTTTGGGATTTTGGACCTTTCGGGGGTTCAAAATGCCAAAAGCATGAGTCTATGAAATAATGAAGAGGGAAAGGTCTTTTGGGGATTCAGTCATGTTAGTGTTTCAGACATTTTAGAGGTCTGAAACACTAAGAGGGTTGAATCTTTGACGACAAGATAGACGACCACGACCTGGTTTTCAACCTTTCGGAGGCTGAAAACTTGTGACAATGGTCATGACCAAAACCCCTAACACACAAAAAAAATCTAGAGGGAAAATCCCAACCTGACATAGATAGACCCCTTTGCAAAACAAAGGTTCCCACAGGCCCCCTTAGATACCAGGGGAAAAGGAGACCTAAAACACCCTAGGCCAGATCAGTGCTAGGGTGGGAAAACACTCTGAAACCTAAAAGAAAACCAGGGGAAAGAAAACAATAGGCACATGAACAAGACTTACCTTAGAGGGGCTAAAAGTAGGGAGGACAACATAGTGAAGCTAGAGGCGAGTGTGTGCGGTCAATTTTTAGGGCTGAGGGTGAAGACATTGAAGTTGCGAGCTCTCAAGAAAATCAAAATTGAGGGCACAAAGTGTTTTTGAAATAGGGCTTTCATAACTTATAACCCACGGGCTTTGACATCAGCACTTTCAATGGTTTCAGTGTTTGAAACACCAAAATTTTAGAGGTAGACACATTCATACTTTCGATGGCTTCGTATGCCAAAAACATTGAAAGGACCATCTTTTGACCTTTTGATCATTTTGGTGTTTTGGAGTACCTAGGTCCCTGAAACACCGAAAGGGATGATGCTTGTTCTTCTGAAGCTAACCAAGTGAGGAATCAAAGGGGGAAAAAAATACTGAAAAAACCAAAAAAAATAAAGAAGAGGGGGTCCCCATGGTCAGAGGACCAAAGAAATGGGGTGTGTGTTGTGGACCCACATTAAATATCCTGACAAAAGAGGAATGACCAAGGAATTTCTCTATCATCATTACTCTTCTAGGCTATAACTTCGTAGCAGAACAAGGCCAATAGGTGTTGGTGTTGATCAATCTTTTAATGAATTTCAATCCAAGGTTTTCTACTAGTTCCCGATGTGTGTTAATGTGTATTCATTCCTTGACCCTTGATTGTGGTAACCAGAATATTTTTCAGTTGCTCCCAACCTTCGCCAAGTAGACTAGGTCTTCCTAGAAATAGCTTTGCTGCTAGTTAGGCATTCATAGCCCTGACAAAGTTTTCCCCAAATCCCAAGTATAACCTTTCTCTCCTTCTAGTCGAGCGTTTATAGCCCCAGTAGAGGTTTCCATATTCACCCAAGTTTGTTTCTCTGCTAGGCTGTGGCTTTCTTTCTCTTGAGAGTTCTATCTTTTGGATAGTCATTTTATTTCTTTTGTGTGCTTTTGAGATATGTTAAGCCCTTGGATGTTTGTGTACTTTCTTGCCCGGTGTGTTGAGGTCCATAATAACAAAATTTTATTTTCATATTTGATCTGATCCGGGCAATAATTAGGTTGTGTCACCTAGATTTCACACTTGTCGCCTCTTTGGGACACTTTTCTTCTTGTGTGCTTTCTTTTCTTCTCTCTCCAGCTATTTTCTTTTTCTTTTTCCACTGCCTTTGCATTCATTCCGACCAGGGTTCTGGGATCGGTCAGTACCCGAATCTACACAATAGTGTTGGTCACAACTATCAAACATTCAAGGAACCATTTCTCCTTCAGTGTTTCCTTTTAGTGTATTTCGTGATAAGAATGACCAAGCCTTGAACTTCTTCTTGTTGATCATTGATAGCTATCATCACTTTGACTTTTGGATAGTGTTCTTCATGTTGCACATTTCTTTTGGAGAATTGACTGAGAAATACCCTTGCTCTGATTTATGGACTACCTTGGAATGGATCCAAGAACACACTGAAGCAAAAAAAATAACTGAGCCCCAATAAAAGAAAGGAAGAAAGGACTGACGGTGAGGGCGATAAAGAGAAAAGGAAAAAGAGAAAAGAAAGGAAAGAACCGAAGAAAAAAAGGGGGAATATGGTACAAAGGATGGAAGGAAGTCCCTTGTAGGATTCAAAGTAATGTTTGCAGAATTTCCCATTGACTGGAAATGGGTTCAACTCTCCATTCAACATGCTAATCCTAAAAGTGTTTTCCTCTAGGATCTCTGATATTTGATAAGGGCCTGTCCACAACCTTTGGAACTTGGTGTGGCTACCCAGCTTTTCTTTTTCCTTATCCCACATAAGGACAAGGTCAAAGATCCTGAAGGATTTAATAGTGGCTCTCTTGTCGAACCACCTCTTGACTATGGCTTGATGTTTTGATATGTGTTCCAGAGCCGATGTTCAATTCTCCTCTAAGTTAAGGAGATTCATGAGCCAGAATTGGATTCGATCTTCTCCTCCCACATATTGGTCCATGAATCTGAGGACTAGGATTTTTAAGTTTATAGGGAAGACCAGTTGTAAGCCATAGACTAGCTGATATGGAGATGTCCCTAGGGCATTTTTTATCCTTACACAATCAGTCCATAAAGTGTACTTCAATTGTTCATGCCAATCACTGGGATTGTTGTCTAAGAGGTGCTTGATCACTATCGTTAAGTTCTTATTGGTAGACTTTGTTACACCATTTCCTTGTGAATAGTAATTTGAAGAAAACTTGAGGATTACCTGGTTCTCAGAGGCCCATTGTGTCAGCGAGGCCGAAGAAAAAGAGGGAGCATTGTCACATACCAGATAAAATGGCATCTTGAACCTAGTTATGATGCGTTCCTCTAGGAATCTAGTCATGAACTCTATGGTACAATTCTTTAGTGCTTGAGCTTCCATCCAGTGTGTGCAGTAGTCAGTAGCTATCAAGATGAATTTGTGTCCTAGAGACGAGGGGGGGTTAATCATTCCAACAAAATCTAAACCCCATTGGGAAAATGGGTGTACCTCATATACTAGCTGTAAGGGCATTGTGAGGGTTTTGTCTCGAGTTGTGCTAGTTTGGCAGGTGTGGAAAGATCTCACATGTTATCTTGTGTCTCTGAATATTATAGGCTAGAAATATCCTACCCTTAATATTTGGTGAGCCATTGTGTCAGCTGATCCATGTCCCATTCTGTATTTGTCATGGAAATTTTCTAGGATTTTCTTGGCCTTGAGTCTGTCCAAGTACCTAGGTATAAGCCTTCATAATTGCATTTGTATAGTTTCCCATTCTTCAATATGTAGGAGCTACTCTTGATTCTCAAGGCTCTTCTCTTAGAAACACTCATTTCCTCTAGGAAAAAAAATTGTAATAGATAATACACTACGTATCTATACCATACATCACTGATCACACCCTGATCGGTGTAGGTTTGGCAGACTAGACCTTCTTCAACCTCATAGATTAGTTTTGTCAAGCCTTGGCCTCTCACTAGTTTCATTGGTTGGATCTCAAGGTCAAAATCTTGGAGGATGACCATCCATTTTCCTCTCCGCTCTCCCATCTCATTCTGCATCAAGAGGGAATTTATGGTTGCATCTGGAATTACCCCAATGATTTTACTTCTCAAGATGTAGTGTCTGAATTTTTTCACTACTTCGATGAGAGTGAAAGACTATTTATCCAAGTTTGGGTACCTAAGCTCGACGTCTTTGAAAGGGAAACTCATAAAAGCTATGGGTCTTTCATCTTCAATGTTCTTCTTCTATGTGAGGATGCCCACGTATGAGTGCTTAGATGCAAAAGAGTAAACCTTGAAATGGATAGTATAGTCTAGGCTGACTAGGACTAGTGTCATAGTGATGGCATTCTTAATCTCCTAAAAATATTTCTTAGCTAGGAGAGTCCATTCAACCTTGGCATCTTTCTTGAGTATGTCATTCAATGGTTTTACTATCTTTGCAAAACCACTAATGAACCTCCTCACAAAGTTGATCTTCCCAAAGAAATATTTCAGCTCTTTGCGACTATGTGGTGGTGTCAATTTTAGAATGGCTTCCACCCTTTAAGGATCTATGGCAATCCCCTTTTCTGAGCTGATATGTCCCAAGATTTTGCCTTTAGTTACCCAAAACACACATTTCTTGGGATTGAGGAAAATCCCAAATTCCTTGCATCTTTGAAGGCATTTTCTGAGGTCACTTAGATGGTTAGCTCTTTTTTTTGAGAAAAATATGAGGTCATCCATATAGATGATAATGCACTTCCCAACTATTCCTTTGAAATCTATGTCCATTGCTCTTTGAAAAGTGGCCCCTGTGTTGATCATTTTGAAGGGCATCCAATGGTAGGCAAAGGTTCCCCATTTGGTTTTGAACACCGTTTTAAGCCTATCTTACTCCTATACCATCACTTGGTTGTAGCATAAATAACCATCTAGAAAGGACATCATTTGGGACCCATTAACCTTTTGCAGTACTTCATCGAGAGACATGAGCGGGTAGTTTTCCTTTTGAGAAGATTTGTTGAGGTTCTAGAAATCCACGCACAATATAATCTCTCTAGTTTTCTTTCTTATGGGTACCAGGTTTGCAACCCATGTGGAATGCCAGATTGGAAAGATGATCCTAGCATCAAGCAACTTCTGAACCTCCTTTTGGATCAAGGCTTCCATGGTAGAGTTTACGGGTCTTTGCCACTACCAGAAAGGCTTGGAGTCCAATTTCAGAGGGATGTTGTGTGCTATGACTGAGGTGTCATATGTCTTCAATTATTCATAGATCCATGCTATTACATCTCGATATTTAGTGAGGACTTGGACCATTTTTTCCTTTTCTTCTTTAGTTCCTACCTTTCTGATGTGGACCTCCCTAGGTTCCTCTTCTATGCCAAGGTTATAGGTATCACATTCTTTACCATCCAGTGTTACATCTAGGCATCTCCTTACTACAATATTGTCACTATCAAAAATCCTCTCTAGTTCTACCATCCCTTTGGGTATGGCATTAGTTCTCAGATTTATAACACCTTGATCATCAGGAGCTTCATGTTTGACTACTTCACTTTCCCTTTCCTCGTTGATGATTTGTTTTTCAAACACACTGGCACACATGATGAACTCCAAAATGTGTTGATTGTCCTGGAAGACTTGAAAGTTAGTGATGTTGTCTGGAATGGTCAGAGCTGTGAAAAGTTCAACTGATAATTTCTTTAGCTCAGATTTTTCCATTGGATGTAATGAACTTGCTGACACGGCCAAGGTGTTGGTGATGATGTTTCTTCTTCTTGGGATGGTTTTGATGTCGAAAGCATCAAATTCGTTGATTAGGTCCCATGCTCTATTTTGGTAGAATGAGAGCCTTTTATCATTGCAAGTATACTGACTACAGATCTTCTTGACAACCATTTAAGAGTCCCCTTCTACTATCAAGATTCTTAATCCTTTCTCATGTGCTAGGAGGAGTTCGCGGACCAATTCTTCATACTCTGCAATATTGTTAGTGCACAAAAATTGCAACCTATAAGCGGAATAGAAAGACTTACCTCTTAGGTTTATCAATTTGACCCCTACACCTACTCCTTGCTTACATTTGGAACCATCAAAGCATAATTTCCATATCTAGGGTTGCTTGGTAGGATTGGTTTTGGCCAATTTTCTCTTTTGAGGGTCCTTGATTTAAGTCTCCACCCTTTCTCCCCATCACTGTCAGAAGAGGTTGATTCTCCCATACCTTGGGTATTCCTGGGTCCGGTGATCTTGGAACTTTCACCGCCCTTGTCTTCTAGCATCCATTTATAAGGGGGGCATGCTCCATCATCAGAGGTACTCCACTCACTAAGTATGTTTGAGGCCAAGCCTCTGTCATCAAAATATGACCCACTATCCTGACCTTGGCTTGGGGTGATTGCAAGAATTGGGACATCTACCTGTGGCAGGATGTTATTCTTGTCCTTGGTCTCAAGGATGTCCCCTTTTAGTGTAGGGGTCTCTGATAGCTTACTTGATGAGGTGATTTGGCTCAATACCCTTGATAATGCTTCCTGGGAGCTGGGGCATGTGAACTCATAATGGCTAGCTTGGTGTAATCAACAGTACCCTGGTAGTAACAAAATTTTAGGATCTGCATCTCATCCCAAGTGTCGTAGGCTGACTATAGTGCTATTGATGAAGTTTTGGAAGATGTCATCATCGATATCTGACTCCAAGAGACCCAGAATGGGGTTGTGGTCTAATTCTAGGTCCTCTCAGATTTGGAAGATGAGGATGTCATCCATCTGATAGCTGCCCAGGTCTGTCTGGGTGAACATGACTTCATTCTGGGCATTATACTTGGTGATCATCTATCTCAATTTAGGCTCTACATCAATCTTGATCTAATTGTTCAAGCCTCTCCATGGTAGCCATATCTAGGTGAAATCTGTGGAAAGACAACCCCTCAGGCACTTGGTCCATTCTCGACTTAACAACATCCCATAAGTTTTAGGTATGTCTACTATATGTACATCAATGTGCTCTTGTATTCTGGGATCTACCACCAATTGGATGTGTACATCTTTAAGCACATCAATTACCTTGACCTTGTTTTTCTCCAATTGCATTACCACTCAGTTGGTTACTTGGGGCACCATCCCCAACTTCTGACAAATTGACAGGGACATGACATTGCATGAAGCTCCTAAATCAATTAGGCAATTGTGTAAGTTCTTTCCAAACATCCTTAGACTGAGTAAGAATGGTGGGACCTCCATCCTATCTTTGAACATAGCGGTGAAAGCCTCAGATGTGTTGATGCTAGATGTAGGTGCCCTTGCTTTATTGGTCAATGATTCAGGTTTCAAGTGGTCTAGAGATCACAGAAGGCCCTCCTTTTGAGATGGGAAACCTTGCAGTAATTCAAAAATAGATATGTTCACTTTGGTTTTCTTCAGTTCATCAACTATGCTATATTTGTCACTTGACCATGCCGCACCCCTGTAGCTGACATAAGTACTTGTTGTAGGAAGTGTAGGACCATTTGGTCCTTTAGGAGGCAGGGGATTGTTACTAGCCCAAGGATCTAGTGGGGTTGGTTTTTTTCCTGGGGGAATACCATCTATGAGAGGCTCCTTTCTACTCCAAAGGTTGTATGAGTTTCTTTGATCATTTTGGAAGGTGTGTACTTCAGAATACTCAGGTTCATTTTCCCTTTGGAAGGTAAACACAAACTCATCTTCCCCTGCAAAGGCACCTAAACCTTCCTCCTTTCCAAACTCATAGGAATTGAACACCATAGCATTGCATTGCATAGGAGGCTCATATAGATTCTAGATGTAATGATCATGGGAGTTTCCCCCATACCCATCATTGCCTTGGTGTGAATTTGGAGCCCCGATAAAATTAGCCTCTGATGCTTCATAAGCATTGGCATTGTCTACTGGGATGCTATCATTATTGGGTCTAGTGTTCCATGACCTGTTTGGTCTTTACTACCCAAATGTCTTATCCTATTTATGGTCATTGTTGTTGTGGTATGTGTTGAAATTCTAGTTTGGATATTGAGGATATGTATTTGGACCGGTAGGTGCCCGTTGATACCCACCTTGATTCAGAGATGGATTCAACTTCATCTAAGTGAGCTCATTGGTGAGTTGGTATAATGTCTTCTTCATGACATCTAGTTCAGGGGCCATGAGATTATCAGGCTTTGTTTGGGGCACAACTCTCTATTCCAAAAAATTTGTCTTGTGAGCCTCATAACCTAGATAAGTAATAGATGGGGGTGTGGTTGCAAATGGTTGCGCTGCAATGGGGTTCAACATAGGTGTGTGAGTGGTCAGAGCTTGATTTTTTGTTGAAAATGGATGTGGGATGGCAAGGTTATTCATGACAAGTACCATTGCATAACTCCCTTCTTTTGGTTCCATCTACTGGGTGAACGTGATGGCCTCATTGTACAAATTTTCCATCGTGTCTCTATCCACCAGGGGAAGCCTCCTCAAAAAGATTGAGGTAAAAGGATCCAATGCTTTTAAGTAAACTTGTATGACAACCTCTTCTGGTATGGTGTAAGGAGCTTTCAACTTCTGATGCATCTTGTGAAAATGATGGTTGAACATAGCGATAGGCTCTTTAGGATCTTTCCTCATGGTAATGAACTAGTGATGTATAGTGGCCAGATCCACATACAGTTTGAATTGATTGAGGAACTTGGTCTCAAACTCATTCCATACAAAAATAGATCCTTGTGGTAAATTCAAGTACCAGTTGTAAGATAATTCTCCCAAAGTGTATGGGAATAAATGAAAAACAATGTATTGGTGGGCAATGTCTTTATGGTTGCAAATTTATTTGAAGGTGTGGATGTGTTCTTCTGTTGTCCTTGATTCAAGATATATAAATCGGGTGCAAAACTTCTCTAGATTTTTGGGTAACTCATGGAGCTTCCCAAAAAAATTTAGGGGTGAGCTAGTTGCATTGGAAAAAAAGGCCATTGGATGAGGTTGTCACAAATTCTAATTTTGCAAGTTTTAATTTTTCTTTATGGCTGCGATGACAGTCAGGGTAGCAGTACGTAATTGTTGTTCAAAAAGAATTCTAAGACTCAGTAAGATGGGAAGAGGATTTTTATTTGTTCTTTCCTTTATCACTATGATATTTATGATGATGGGTGAGTTCAAGGATCTCACCTCTCTTTGAAGATGATCTAAGCTCTCACTCGAATCTCTCTAGAGAGAAAGATGCAATGTTATCCAACTTTTGAGTCTTGAGGCCCTCCTTCTAGCACCACTTTTGTTGAGCATTGTTTTGACACAAGCCAACTTGCTAGGATCTTGAGATTCAATTTCCTCTCTTGAAAGAATAACGGGGTTATTCCCAAGGTTCTCTGGGGTCAGGTCACAACCTGCTTGGTTACTCAGTTGAAGATAAATGTGAATGTTCACGAGGAGGCCTTTGCTGGTTCATTCAAGACATCAAACTGCAAAACACTTTACTTCTCTTTTGGTATTTTCTATTTTAACATATATGCGTGTTGTAAATAAAATGCAATTTTTTGTTTTCAAAAATGTGGATTTTTCAGAATTTAAAGACAAAATTTAAAGAGAGAATAGAGTAACAAGAAGTAAAATAGATTACTGAAAATGAGATCCTATAGACATAAACCATTGTAAAACCCTTCCTTGCAAATTGAATGATGAGAGATATTTGGAGTAAACCCACGAGGCATAAGTCAAACCAAGTCACAATTCACTACCCCACAGATGCAAGCATTTGGAGAGAAGACGTATTCATGAGTGCAAGATATTCAAAATCGATCAAATCATGAAGCCACCAAGATGTGTACACCCACGATAAAAATTTATCATTAAGCCCAAATATGATCTCTTCCACACATTAGTTGCAGCAAGGTAAAGAAAACAATAGCAAACTCCAACTAAGAGAAAACGCAAATTCGAAGCACAATAAACAAGAGGCTCTCTAAAAATAATGAATAACGCAAGCATACATTCAATAATTTTGTATAGGTAGCAAAAATTCACACACCATGAATGAAGCACCAAATGTATATCTTTATTTTATTAAGATTTTGACCCTTTACGTTTCTTTTGTGATTACGATATATAGAATTTGATCCATAACTCTAAATTCCAAATTTAGGGCATCAAAGATAAAAATTAATAATTTTAAACTAAAACTTTATTGGAAGCGAAACTATTCTTAACTGACACTAGATAACTTGCATGGATCTATGAACCCATTTACAATCAATTTTCCCATGTAAGGAGGGTCAAACTCGCCAAGAAGAAAGAGAAAAGAAGAAGGGGTTTCTTTAGCAAAATCAGAGTCTTCTTCTTGTTTCTGGAATTCTTTCTTGGAATCTTCATCTGGAAGCTCATCTGACAGTGGAGACTAATAGGGAACCCTTAGTTCTTTCAAAACAAACTCAAGTTGACCATCAATTAGATCTAGAGTTCAACTGGTGTGGAAAAATGTGATCTTGCTAGAAACACCCAATTTTTCAGACCCCGACCTCAACCCTGAAACTTTTCTAGTGTCAAAATCTTTTAAGTGTTTATTATTGAAACCTTGGTCTGGAGTTTGGACTTGTCGGAGGCTGAAAAGGCCGAAATACCCAAAAGGCCAAAAAGGCTGAAAACTCAAAGGGCCAAAAGGATGAAAAATCTATAGGGCCAAAAGGCTGAAAACTCTGTAGGCGAAAAGGATGGGTCATTGATGGGGCCCAAAGGCCAAAAGGCTAAAAAGCTGAAAGGCAGAAAATTCTAAAACCATCCTTAGAAAATCTTCAAAACTATTATGTGAGCCAAAGGGTCCATTTGGGAATACTTCAGGGTGTACCATCTGGAGCCTTTGTATGGTCTCTTGGACTTCTTCATAGTTTATCTCCTTCCTTTTAGCCCTGTTAACTTTCTGTTCTTTCTTTTTCTTTAAGGTTGTTAGCTTGGAAATGAAGAATTGGATCTCTTTTAGTTGATTAGGCATCTTCATCATCTCTTCCTTTGAATAAAACAATTGTTGTAGGGCCTCCTTGGTCCCTATACCTACTACAATGTCCCTAAATTGTTGGACCACTTCTTTGGATGGCCGTAAGACATGTTTATCTTCATCTCAGTATAGATCAAGGTTGATCCCTGCAAAGAAGATATCTATTTCTTCCACCCATTCTAGGAATTCTTTTTGTTTATCCAATATGGAAGAATGACATTTCTCATAAATGTTAACTATCTTGGTTATGCACTTGATCTAAGCCTCAAATTTGTCTATCTCTTCACCTTCATATATCTTTACTGAGATTTGGAAGTGTTGTTTTCTAATAATCTGTAAATCCTAGAGAGTGGCTCTCCATTTGCTTATCTCAGATTCCAGGCCACCTTCCTCTATCATCAAATCTATCAGATTTGTAGCCTCCACTAGAAAAACCCTATAAGGTCTGAATATTTTCTTGATGGTCTCTTCCATGCATTGCTCAAAATCCACCTTCTAATATGTAATTGCTTTGATGAAGGAGGGGTTTAGACATGTTGGTAAGACTAGGGCATTTCTTTTATCCAATATTGCCTATAGTGAGGCCTCCGAGCAGTTGGGGTCGATGAGACCAACCATTTTGTGGATGAACTTCTTCAAGGTTTCATTCTTCTTAGTCAAATGTTTTATGGTCTCTTCATCTTTACTCATGAAACCTAGAGCATGTTTGATCCCTAAGGATGCTAGTGTCATTCTCCCCTCCCTGGTAAGTTCCCCCAAATCTTCCTCCTTAAATGTGTAGTCTTCTGAAGTAGTTTGGGCTTGAGAGGTGGTGGAAAATGGGACTACAACCTATGCCTTCTAGTGTCCCCTAGTGTCTTGGGTGACATATGACATTGTCTACATTGGTAATATGACCGTTGTCTATTGAAATGCTTTCCCCAAGGATGCTATGTCTACATTTTCCTTTTCATCATCATCTGTGTAAGTTCTCCTCCATGTAGGCTTACTAGAGGTGGTGACTTTCTCATATGGGGTAACTTGCTAGATGGAATCCAAATTTTGTGACCCTAGAATCATCTCTTGATCTGGCCCTTTCTTGTTTTCCTATGTTTTCCTCTCTTCATTCCCCTCTTCTTGGTGTTCTTCCCCTTTCCCCATTTCATCCTCTGCCTTACGCTTTTCTTCTTGTACCTCATCTTGTTTTTCTTGGCCTTAGTTCTCATTACTCGAGGAGCTAGCTAACACTTCTGTATTGAGACCGGTCATGACCTTTGGTGTGTGTTCAAAAGAAGACATAGACTCTAGGTTTATTGAACCTCTAGGAGTTGGGATGTGGTAGAGAAAAGGGCTTAATGATGGTGGAGTAGGTGTTGGGAGATTTAGAATTAGAGGTAGAAGAGTAGTTGGTGGAGTTTGGAGAAATGGTGGGGGAGCTGGAATAGAAGGTGGGGAAGTAGTTGGTGTAGCAGGAACATGAGAGGTTGTTGTGATAGGAATGGCTTCTATTGTGGGCTCTTTTATAGACACCTCTTGGGTGATTGCAGACTCCATATTCCTGAGTCTGTGATCTATTTTGGAGCTCTTTCCCATAATAGGTATATTGGGGTTTGGGTTAGTGAATTGAGTGGGAGGTGGAGTTAAGGTTACTTGTGGTTGGAAGAGAGAAGGACCAACTACCTCATATCCAGTTACATACCCCAGCATATCTTGGCCCTAGTCTGAGAAACCTTCTAGTCCTTCAAAGTCTGATATTTGGAACTCATCCGATCCAAGAACATCTAAGGGGTTATCTTTCTCTTTAGGATCTTCTTGCTGCTTTCAACTATTCTCCTTTTCTCTCCTTTTGTGAGATCTTGTTCTTTTGACTACAGGGACATCTTCCTCTTCTTCTCCTTGCAAGTCTTCTTGCATGGTCTCCAATTGCAGGGACAGATAAGCTTTCTTTCTCTTGTATATCTTCTTGCTCTTTCCCGTGGAGGGAAAAGATTGTCCCAAAGTGGAGGGTCCTTCATTTGATGCAACCTGTACTAGGACCATGGGGGAATCTATCTATCTATTCATTCTTGTCTTGGGAGCCTTGGGCCTTGGGTTTGACCCATATTCCACCACACATTCATGGCCATAATCCATTCTTGGCTTCTGCAGTGGTGCTTTCTTGTATTTTGGCACTGTGTTTTTCTCCCCACATTGTTTATCCACTTGTTTGAGTGGATCCATCAACATCTTCATAGGTATTGGGCTCATCTTGTAGGACCTCTTGATTCACTCCTTTGTTTTTCTCATCACATGCCTTACTCAGAAATCAATGTCATCATTTTTGTCTTTGTCAACCTCTGCGTTCATGATGGGCATGTCATATATCTTATCACTCGTGTAAATTACCTCCAATACCTCATCTGAATCATACTCCCAAAATTTAGGGGGAATAAGGGTATTTATGACTTCCTTTTCTATGGTAAGGGTCATCCTACAATAATCCTAGATCCTGACCTCATGGTTAGCCATGCTGTTCATCTAGTGATCCTCCATGTGTGGTTCGAGAATGTAGAATTTGCCAATAATGTGGTTGTAAGTGCCTATACAATCAAAGTGAGGTCGCACTATTTTGTAAAGTTGCAAGGGGCAGTCATCCCATTCAAAGAAAAAAGACTTGTAGACCTTCATATCTTATAGGTTATATGGTCCCAATGAAATGGGAAAATCCCAAAAGTGCTTCTTCTTGTGCTTTATGTGCTCATATGCATCGACGAGTTGTCAGGCCATCTCCAAAATGATTATCCAGTCGGATGGATATCTGGGAAGTTCTCTAGATGTACCATTGATCCTACTATCTTAATATAGGTGAAGGTCCTAAAGTAAATGTAATAGGCCCCTATGGCCCTTATCTTAGTGGATGCTTCCTCTGACATCCTTTTTGCAAAGTCACCTTCGATGGATCTGATGATTGCGAAGATGAAAGTGTCATTGACTATCTTGTAGTCTGGGATATCTTCTGACATTTTTTCCCTCTTTTGTAGTTGGGGGTATATGATGTAAGGCCATGTGTTGGGATCATTTAGGTTTCCCCTCTCGGTGAGTCTAGGGTAATCTTCCCGGGCTGCTAATAAGTATACCACATAAGTGCTCATGTAGAACTTGGGGTTATGTTTTACTACCACGAGCTGTTCATCCAACTTGTCGCTAATGATTGTTCCCTAGTTGAACCTAGACCTACAGCCTTTGAGTCTTTCAATAAGGAGAATCATCTAATTCTCTAGTTGGGAGGATTGTGGTAACCCATATACTCAGCTCCACATGGTTATGGCTACTTTTATGTCATCCTTCATGTATCCCCTCCTTAGGTCTATCTTGTCTAGCTTATTCTTTGGGAGAGGTTGTTCAAGGTAATTGTCATTGACTATCTCATATTCTTTGTCACCTTTATTCATAAACCATAAATTCCCCTTTTCTATGAAGAACTCATAAAACTTGTCTATGCCTTTGTGAAGATGGAATACATCCTCTATGGCGTTTGCCCTGATATATAATATTACTTGGCCCTCTGTGTTTTGAACCACCCTTCTGTCTGAGTCATAGTGATTTTCTAAGGTCATGATTAACTCAGGTGAGGTAACATCCACTGGGTGGGCTGCTGCATTAACAACTAATGCTAATACAAATGAAGTACAATCCTCTAACCTTCCTTGTGGTTTGGCACACCTCGTCAGGAATTGATCTCACTATGCTTGTTGCCGATCTTTGAAGGGGGAGTGTTCCCCTTGTATTGGTACTTCATGGGTGAAGTAATCTTTTTCTCAGTAATTCCTATGATAGAACATGCAAGTATTAGTATCTTAATTGAGGAAAAAACTGAAAGAAAGTTGATTAAACTAAGAAAATAGAGCGAAAATGCGAAAGTCACTAAGAATACAGGTTTTTTGCACTTTCAGGGTTTTGAATGCCGAAGAAAGTTTTTGAGGCCGAAACAGATGAAAGTGTGAAAACAAAGCCATCATTCTTGATGAGATCTTTCAGAACTTTTGGCCTTTGAAAGTTTGAAGGTTTTGCAGATGCCGAAAAGTGCCAAGTCCCAAAAATTGAAGCCAGAACTTGGAGGCTTGGATCTATCAGGATTTTGGGCCTTTCATGGGTCTGAAGTGTTGAAAGCCTGAGTCTCCAAAATAATGATGAGGGAAAGGTCTTTTGTAGATTCATTCCTGTCAGTGTTTCAGACATTTTAGACATATGAAACATTGAAAGGGCCAAATCTCTGACAACAAGATAGACAACCACAACCTAGTTTTCGGCCTTTCAAAGGCTGAAAACCTATGACAAAGTTTGTGATCAAAAACCCCAACACACAAACAAAACCTAGAGGCAAAAGCCTTAAATGACATGGATAGACCCCTTTGCAAAATGGGGGCACCCACAGGCCCCCTTAAAGACCAAGGGAGAAGGAGACCCAAAACCCCCTAGGCCAGACCAGTGCTAGGTCGGGAAAACACTCTAAAACCTAAAGGAAAACTAGGAGAAAGAAAATGAGAGGCACACGAATGAGACTTACCTTAGAGGGGCTAAAAGAAGGGAGGATGACACATCAAACCTGGAGGTGAGTACGTGCGGTCAAGTTTTAGGGCTTAGGGAAAAGACACTAAAGTTTTGAGCTCTTGAGAAAATATTAATCAAGGGTGCAAAGTGTTTTCAAAATAGGTCCTTCGTAAATTATAACCCATAGGCTTTGACGTCAGCACTTTTGGTGGTTTTGGTGTCTGAAACACCAAAATTTTGGAGGTAGACACCTTCATACTTTCGGTGGCTTTAGATGCCAAAAAAACTGAAAGGACCATCTTTCAGGCCTTCGATCATTTTAGTGTTTCAGACTACCTAGGTCCCTGAAATGTTGAAAGGGTCAAAAGGCCAAAAAGGTGCTTTTCCTTGGGATTATGCTGATGCCTGTTCTTCTGAAGCTGACCGAGCGAGGACTCAAAGGGGCAAACTAGACCAAAAAACCACAAATCCAAAAAAAGGGGGTCCCCATGATCAGAGGACCAAGGAAATGGGGTTTATGTTGTGGACCCACAATAGGTATTATGTTTATGACCTTTTAAAACCCTCTCAAGAGTTTTGGATAATTTTGGGAACCTTGATTAGGGTTAGGGTGGTCTCAATCTAATTACAGCCTAAGGGAAAAACATAAAATGTAACATTTGAGTATAAGCTACATACTCTTAATTCCTTATACTTTAAGTTACATTTTTGGTAATACCTTCCAAGATGTTTGAGAGTGGTTTTAGCCTCCTACGAGTTCAAATAAAGATTCTAGATTTTGAAGGTTTTAGAAAATTTTAGACTTAGCCAAATTTCAAGAATGAGCATGTTTTCTGCAATATGATCTCGTTATGGTGTGTTGTGGTTTGAGTTGGTACCAAAAGGCATTGGTTATATGATTTTGTAGAAATTTTGATGTTTGGTACATTTTGATGTCTTCCTATGTGCTATTTACTATCTTGAATGCCAGATTAGGGTTTAGGACTATCTGGTGGACTAGGGTCAATTAGTGATCCCCTAAACCCAATCCTAGGTTATTATGGTGGTATAATTTATGTTTTTATGAGTTTGATGATGTTATTATGTTGTTGAGAATCCCTTTTGATGCATTTGATGCAATGTGGATGAGTTCTATCTATCTGTGTACTCGATTGCAGTTTAGGGTTGTCCAAAGGATTCAAGACAACTAGTGATTTTCTAAACTCAATCATTTTCTAAACACTTGTATACCTGTGGTATTTATCTTTATGTGCATTGACGATGTTTGTTATAGGTAGGGTGATGCAGGAGCACACCTAGGCTAACCTCCAAGCTGTTTTCATTTTGGCATGTACTTGACATTGGCCAAGTCAAGATAGGATAGGTTGTTTTTGGACCTTAGAAGGTCATTGCTATGTAGGCTAAGTGAGTTAGTCATTAGGACTAAGGTCACAACAATAGCCATTGTTAGTAGTTTTTCAAATTCTTAGGATTAGTTGCTAAATGTGGGATTGGAGTCATGAATTTGTCCAAATGATATAAATGTGGACATAGAGATGCCATAGGGTCTTTAATGATCTTGGGTCCTTGAATTGAAGAGGTTAGAGGTCCTAAAATGTAGGGAGAAGGCATAGTAGAGAAGATGCCAAAAAGTTGCTAAATTGTTGTCATGACAACATTTGCAATAATTGAAAATGTTGCATGCAACATTGGTTACATTGGATTCTCCTTGAAACTAGGAGTGGGGAATAAAGTAACAAGGCCTAGAATGAAGGAAGAAGGCATATAATGGAAAAAAAGACTCAAACCAAGTAGTTAGTTAGTGATTGTAACAAGTGTGAAGTTGAATAGAGTTTTGCAATTGTGGTTTTCTGAGAATCCCAAGCATTTCTTTGTGACAGTCACATTTCATGTATTGAGAGCTTGAATCTAATGGTTTTTTTGTGTGCATAGGATAGTTAGAGGAACTTTTCATTCAGTGAGTTAGTTGATTGGAGGTAGTATATAGTCGTAGCTAAACTGTTTTGTAACTAGAGAGTTTACTAGTCTTGTCCTGACCAGAAAGTCAAGTCATGGATCCCCCATGAAATCTAACCATGGGAAACACCTAAGGGTAGATGGAAATGTTAGGGTAGTTAGTGGTGTACATATGTGTAGAGTAAGGAGTCTTAGAGATTTGAGCTGCTATTTTTAGATCCAAGCCCTAGGCAAGCATGCACTATCCGGTTAGTGGTTTGGAAGTGAAACAGTGAGCATTCATGTGTAGGGAAAGAAAGAACTGTATAGTCCAAGTACATTTCTAGTTAGGGTTTAGTGTTACCTTGAAATTCTAGGAGGGTCAAGTACATACCAATCAGTAAAGTCAATTTTTGAGCAAGTTTTGCATAGTGTTGTAGACTGTCCTAGAATTTAGGTCTATTAGCCCTATTGTTCCTAGTTTGTAGGAACCCCATGTACAGATGACTTAGGGGTTTAAGACTTACAAAATCCATTGTAAAAGGATAAAGGGTATCTAGATATGGTCTTATAATTTGAAATTCTTTGGAAAATTTTTGAATGAAGTGAGAAAAACACACTGTCAAGGGTTATAAGGAAGTAAGCCAAATTAGGCCTCCTAGAGACAAGAACTTGGAATCGATTGAAAATGGGCATAAGGTTCCTCAAGATGGATTCAATTGTGATCAAATTCAATGTCTACATGGTGATGGATACCCCTACAAGTGATTCATGAGTGTCAGAGTGGAAATTGACACTTAGACACTTCTAAGTGTAAGTAGGAGAAGTGAAGTAACTACTAGGGTGTTATTCTTTCAAAGGTGAAGCACAAAGTGGAGACTCTTAGAGAGGAGTGGGATTAGGAATTAGCTAATAATATAAGCCTAATAAGGACCTAGAGGATATTAGGACCATTGAAGAAGAAAAATAATATCTTCTTAGGAGATTGTGCAAGCTAGCCATTTGGAACACTTACATCATATTGGTATCAGAGCTTGATTAAATATCAGGGTTGTGGTGGATGTTTCAGCCTACTGAATTAGTGGGAGAGAATACACCTAGAAATTCAAAGAAAGGTAAAACCATGGTGACTAATGATGAGTTATCCAAAAAGGTAGAAGATCAAGAAGAAGACAACAAGTTGTTAAGAGAAAGGTTGTCTCAAATGGAGCAACTCTTGGGAGAAGTCCAAGACAAAGCTGAGAAGATGAAAGATAAGATAGAACAGAAAGAAGAAGAAGAAGAAAGGGAGAAAGGAGTGGATTTAGAAGAGGAAGCTCCAACCCATGATCCTGTCAATGACCAAGAACCATTCTTAAAGGCATTGAAGGCTTTAAATGGTAAAGCTTTTGAGGGTGTGCCACTATTTAGTGGACAAATGGATCCAGATTTAGTAGTGGATTAGATAGACAACATAGAGAACTATTTTGAATGTGATGGTATCACAAAGGCCCAAAAAATAAATATGGCCAAGTCAAGATTGAGAGGTTCAACTCTCACACGGTGGAAGTTTTTTCAAACTGAAAGAGAGAAAGAAGGAAAGAGTCCTATAGCCACATGGAAGGGCATGGTGACTAAGATGAAGCAAACCTATTTGCCTGATGATTATGAAGTGAAGCTACATAGGAGGAGACATAATCTTAGACAAAAAGACTTGGATGTCCAAGACTACACCAAAGAGTTCCAAAAATTGTGCTTAAGATCACAAGTGGTTGAAGATGAAAGCATCAAGCTAGCTAGGTATTTGAATGGACTCAAATGGTTTATTCAAGAAGACATGAGTATGGTGAACTTCAAAACCATCTTCCAATGCTATCAAATGGCCTTGAAGATAGAGGAGAAAGGAAAAAGGAAGAAAGAACAAAGTACTAAAGGAAGAGGTAGAGGAAGAGATAGTAGAGGAAAAAGAGGTGGCTATGGTGGGAGGAGTTCATAATAAAGGACACAAGGAGAAGTCAAATACAATGAGCAGAAAGAATCAAGTTTTAGAGGTGGTAGAGGAAGGAAATCCAATTTCAGAGGTAGAAGTGGTGGACAAGGAAGAGGTAATTACTTTTCCAATATGAAATGTTACCATTATAACCAAATGGGACACCTTGCCTATAGGTGTCCAGAGAAGGGTAGTACTTCTCAAGTAGGTAACAAGAGGACTAATCTTGTCTAAGAAGACACAAATGTAGCTAATAAACACCTTGAGGTGCCATTAAATTTAGAGGAAGGTGAGAACCTCATGATGAGGAGAACATTGATCAAGGAGTCAATTAAGGAGGAACCAAGCCAAAGGAGGTCCTTCTTTAGGATCAAGTGTAAGGTGATGGGAAAAGTATGTAGAGTCATTGTAGACTCAGGGTCTACTGACAACATTGTGTCAGAGGAAGCAGTAAGCAAGTTAGGTATGACAAGGATACCTCATACCCATCCTTACAAGATCACATGGCTCAATAAGGGACAACATGTTTTAGTGAATGAGCAAGCATGGGTGGAATTCTCTATAGGGATACATAAGGAAAAGGTACTATGTGATGTACTACCCATGGATGCATGCCATTTTATCCTAGGAAAGCCATGACAATTTGACCACCAAGCTATGCATGATGGAGTGAAGAACTCCTATACTTTCAAGAAGGATAACATGAATTTCAAAATATAGTCATTGTTAGAAGATGTAGAAGTGAAGACAGCTAGTCCTAATGTACTAATGGTGAGTGAGAAAGAGTTCTTTGAAGCCATGGATGAAAGAGAAGGAGTTGTCTTTGCACTAATGTTGAAGCCCATGGAAGTGGAAGATAAAATGGTGAAGCGGACAGAGCTGCCACAAGAGAAACAAGAAATGTTGCAGAAGTATGAAGGTATTGTAAGTGATGGACAACCATCAACCTTACCCCCTATAAGAACCATAAGCCATAATATTGACCTTATTCCTGGAGCTACCCTACCCAATAAGGAAGCCTACAAGATAACCCCTCAACAAAATGAGGAAATAGCTAGGCAAATTCAAGAGTTACTAGAACAAGGTCTTATAAGGAAGAGTATTAGTCCTTGTGATGTACCCACAGTTCTAGCCCCTAAGAAAGGAGGTACTTGGAGATTATGTACTAATTCCAGAGCCATTAATAGGATAACTATCTGATATAGGTTCCCTATCCCTAGGATTGAAGACTTGATGGATTGTCTAGGAGGTGCAAGGTACTTCACAAAGATAGATTTAAAAAGTGGATATCATCATATAAGGGGAATGAAGGAGATGAGTGGAAGATAGCCTTCAAGACTACTAATGGGTTGTATGAATGGCTAGTCATGCCATTTGTCCTATCAAATGCTCCATCAACTTTTATGAGGTTGATGAATGAAGTAATCAAGGATCACATTGGCAAGTTTGTAGTGGTATACTTGGATGATATACTCATCTTTAGTAATAAAAGAGAGGAACACCTCAAGCATGTGAAATTAGTACTTAAGAAGCTACATGAAGAGAATCTCATGATCAACTTGGAGAAGTGTGAGTTCATCAAGACAGAGCTAGTGTACCTTGGATTTGTTCTATCTCATGGAAATCTGAAAATGGACAAGAGTAAAGTGGAAGCCATCATGAATTGGCCTACTCCAAGGACAACAACATAGGTAAGAAGTTTTCATGGCCTTGCTCAATATTATAGAAAGTTCATAAGGCAATTTAGTGCTATTTGTGCTCCTATGTTGGACACAATCAAAGGAGGAATGAAGACCAAGTTCATATAGAATCAACAAGCTAATAAGAGCTTTGAGTTGCTGAAAGAAAAGATTGCTACCCAACTAGTGTTAGTCTTTCCAAGCTTTGAGAAGCTTTTAACAATTGAATGTGATGCAAGCAACATATATATTGGAGATATCCTAAGCCAAGAGGGTAGACCAGTAGAATTCCATTCAAAGAAGTTGAGTGAAGCAAAGAAGAAGTATTCTTCTTATGACCTTGAGTTGTATGCATTGGTTCAAGCCTTGAGAAAGTGGAGGCACTACTTTCTGCCCAAGAAGTTCATTGTTTATTCAGATAATCAAGCCTTAAGTTTTTTGAATTGTCAAGAAAAGTTGAGCCACAAGAACATGAAGTGGGTTGAGTACCTACAAGCTTACACCTTTAATATCAAACACAAGAAAGGTATCCTCAATAAATTTACAGATGCATTGTCAAGAAGAGCTCTTACCATCCAAGAGATTCAGTTGAGGAGCATGGGAATAGATCACTTCAAGGATCTATATGCTGATGATGAGGACTTTGCAGAAATTTATGAGGTATGTGTTGAATACAAGAACCATTTCCATAGTGAGTATGTTGAATACACTTTACAAAGTAATCTTTTGTTTAAGGGAAATTAGTTATGTGTCCCTAGAGGCTCTATTACGAAGAATATGATACAAGAAAAACACAATGGTGCATTTAGTGGTCACTTTGGGATCACTAAGATACAAGAACTAGTTCAAAGGGTCTACTATTGGCCAAGAATGAACCTTGATGTTAAGAGGTATGTGGAGAATTGCATTGTATGTCAGAGAGCCAAGGGAACTTCTTCAAATGATGGTCTTTATCAACCACTACCTATTCCCACTAGGCCTTTGGACTGCTTGAGCATGGATTTTGTAGTTGGGTTACCCAAGACAAGACAAGGCTTGGATAGTGTTTATGTAATTATGGATAGATTCAATAAGATGGCTCACTTTGTGCCATGCAAGACCACTAATGATGCCAGCCAAATAGCCTCTCTCTTCTTCAAAGAGATAGTAAGAATCCATGTGTTACCTAAGAGCATTGTGTCTGATAGAGACACCAAATTTATGAGTCATTTTTTGAAGACTCTTTGGCAAAGATTAGGCACTAATTTATCCTTTGGTTCTTCCTATCATCCCCAAACTGATGGTCAGACCAAAGTGGTGAATAGAAGCCTTGGCAATCTACTAAGGTGCTTGACAAAGGAGTACATGCAGCAATAGGATCAATTGATTGGATAGGCTGAGTATGCCTACAATGACACCATCAATAAATCAATAGGGAAGATCCCCTTTGAGATAATGTACGGATTACACCCTAGAGGTGTATATGAGTTGAGAGACTTAAAGGATGGAGTGAAGGCAAGTGGATATGTAGATGAATTTTCTTGTGCAATGCAAGAAATACATGATACAGTCCGAAAAACCTTGACAGAGAACACCTTGAACCATAAAGCAAAGATTCATGAAAGTAGAAGAATAGTTAAATTCAATGTGGGTGACATGGTCATGGTTCATCTTAACAAATCTAGACTTCAGAAGAGATTCCCTCACAAGTTGCAGATGAGAAGGATAGGCCCCTATCCTATCTTGGCTAAGTATGGTGAAAATGAATTCAAAGTTGAACTCCCAGAAGGCAGTGGACTGTAACCTATTTTCAACATTGCAGACTTAGTCCATTACAAAGGACCACAACAAGACATGGATCAGAGTCTTGCTATAGAAGAGTTACAATTACCCTTAGAGATGTAGAAGAGTTACAATTACTCTCTGATACAATCAAAGGAGCTGACAACATATTGGATACAAGAATCTACAAAAAGACAAGAACCAACGAGTATAAGGAGCACTTGATCAAAAGAAATCATCAAACTAATGCAGATGTAGTATGGGTCAAAGAATCAGAGTTCAAGAAGATGGGTATTGATCCAAGCATCCTCAATCCAAGGGTGGATTGTTCTTTTTGTTTTGGGGAGGATAATGCAAGAGCACACCTAGGCTAACCTCCAAGTTGTTTTCATCTTGGCTTGTACTTGAAATTGGCCAAGTCAAGATAGGATAGGTTTTTTTTGGACCTTAGAAGGTCATGTCTATGTAGTCTAAGTGAGTTAGTCATTAGGACTAAGGTCACAACAATAGCCATTGTTAGTTGTTTTTCAAATTCTTAGGATTAGTTGCTAAATGTGAGATTGGAGTCATGAATGTGTCCAAATTACTTAAATGTGGACATAGAGATGCCATAGGGTCTTTAATGATCTTGGATCATCAAATTGAAGAGGTTAGAGGTCCTAAAATGTAGGGAGAAGGCATAATAGAGAAGATTCCAAAAGGTTGCTAAATTGTTGTCATGACAACATTTGCAATAATTGAAAATGTTGCATGCAACATTGGCTACATTGGATTCTCCTTGAAACTAAGAGTGGGGAATCAACCAACAAGGCCTATAATGAAGGAAGAAGTCATCTAATGGAAAAAAATGACTCGAATCAAGTAGTTAGTCAGTGATTGTAACAAGTGTGAAGTTGAATAGAGTCTCGAGCATTTCTTTGTGAGAGTCACATTTTATGGATTGAGAGCTTGAATATAATGGTTTTTTTTCATGCATAGGATAGTTAGATGTACTTTTCATTTAGTGAGTTAGTTGATTGCAGGTAGTATATAGTTGTAGCTAAATTGTTTTGTAACTAGAGAGTTCGCTAGTCTTGTCCTTACCAGACAGTCAAGTCATGGCTCCCCGATGAAATCTAACAATGGGAAACACCTAAGGGTAGATGGAAATGTTAGGGGAGTCAATGGTGTACATATGTGTAGAGATAGGAGTCTTAGAGAGTCGAGCTACTATTTTTATCCCTAGGAGAGCATGCACTTTCTGGTTAATGGTTTGGAAGTGAAACAATGAGCATTCATGTGCAGGGAAAGAAAGAATTGTATGGTAAAAGTACATGTATAGTTAGGGTTTAGTGTTACCTTGACATGCTAGGATGGTTGAGTCCATACCAATCATTGAAGTCAAGTTTTGAGAAAGTTTTGCATATTGTTGCAGACTGTCCTAGAATTTAGGCCTATTAGCCCTATTGGTCCTAGTTTGTAGGAACCCCATGTACGGATGACTTAGGGGTTTAAGACTTACAAAATACATTGTAAAAGGATAAAGGGTATCTAGATATGGTCTTATAATTTGAACTTCTTTGGAAATTTTTTGAAAGAAGTGAGAAAAACACATTGTTAAGGGCTACAAGGGAGTAAGCCAAATTAGGCCTCCTAGAGACAAGAACTTGGACTCGATTGAAAATGTGCATAAGGTTCCTCAAGATGGATTAAATTGTGATCAAATACAATGTATACATGGTGATGGACACCCCTACAAGTGATTTATGAGTGTTAGAGTAGAAATTGGCACTTAGACACTTCTAAGTGTAAGTAGGAGAAGTGAAGAAGTGAAGTAACTACTAGAGTGTTAGTCTTTCAAAGGTGAAGCACAAAGTGGAGACTCTTAGAGAAGAGTGGGACTAGGAATTAGTTAATAATCTAAACCTAATAAGGACCTAGAGGAGATTAGGATTTTTGAAGAAGATAAAGAAGATGTTCTTAGGAGATTGTGCAAGCAAGCCATTTGGAACACTTACATCATAGGGAACCATTAATCAAGTGAAAATATTAATCAAATTATGGGAAGGGGTACTACACATTAACTAAGATAAGCCTCACCCATGCCGGTAGTTCTAGTATAGGCTATGGATGGGAGTGGAAGAAGGTGCTATTGCGACAACACAATCGAACAGTCTCATCCCTATGAGAGATGGTCAGTTCTGCATGTACCTACTTGAGGGTTGGGGCCCAGAGTGGCTTACCAGGATAATCCAAGGGGTGAGGGCTATGCAATGAAAATCACCTAGTGTGTTTCATAGAGTTCCTACCAATGTTCTTTATGTCTCTGTTATCTTCTTGCATTTTCAAGTTATGTTTTGTTTTGGGAAAAACACTATCCTCTCCTTAGGAATATCCTAGTTGTTACCTTCTTGCATGGACATTGGTCTCTATCTCCTGGCATGGGGGAGTGGAATCTTTATGGGTCCACATGGTTGGGTGGTTAATCTTTATATCAAGGTACTGTTTGTGATCAGATGGATCTTCTAGGCTCCTGTTCCTTCTGGATTTTCAGTTGTAAAGACTTCTTATTGTATATGTAAAGATGTACTTATGTATGTTCATTCTTGTAAAATAAATCTCTTGTAAATCATTGGATCTGATGATATGCTATACATCAATGTAATTCCAAGAAATGTATAAGGGAATGGGTAGATATAGGTAAAAGGAAAGGGAAATATTATATGTTATCAATATGAAAAGATAATTGTTTAGGGTATTTATTCACGTATCTTTTATTACTTTTTGGTATAATAAATGATCTTAGACTTAATATGAAATAATGTATTTTTGAACGAATGTGCTATCTCTTCATGTATGGTTGTGGAAAACTATTATGATTTAATGAATCTATGAATAAATAGCTATAGAATCTAATATTGGATTATGGTTACTATGTTTCACAAATGCGTATGAAATAATAAAGTATATAGGGCATTGCATATCCATCAAATGTTTATCTTTCACTTGAATGCTTAATGAATAGTGTAAATAATGACATAAGTTTAGTAAAGGATAACTCACATGGATGAATGTTAAAATATTAGGATTTATGGTAAGATTATACATGTAACTTAATGTTAAGATTAAAGGAATGAATCGCAAACTTATATTAATCAATCAAAGCCTTAGTGGTCAAATGATTATATTAGATTATGTTTCTTGAATAACAGTGTTAGGGAACCTATGAGGACTTAGAGTAGTACTAATATTTTATTGAGAAAAAAAATAAAATCTCTTAGTAGTTAGTTGGCTTGACCTCCCGGGTTCCCTAGCAGGGCGTGACATCTTGGTATCAGAGCCCTAGGTTCCACACTGGGAACTCTAGGACTCATAGCTAACCTATGCATAACATTGAATTTTTTATCTTTGTCACCTTTGTTTTCATCTGTATGCCAGTAAAATTTGAATCTTAGGAAATGAAGGCTTTGTTTCTTGTATTTATGTTACATTGCCTTATAAGGGTACACCTATTCCTCTATGATTTAGTTATATTATAACTTATGTTTTTTGCATTCTAAGATCAATGATGTGTTAAATGGATGCTTTTTATAAATACAATTTTGAGGAATTCCTTATACTTGTGTGTGTGATCTTCTTGTTGATAAATGACATTGTTATCTCTATGAAAGAAAAAGTAAAAAAGATACCCAATGTTTTTAATTGCGGTGGTAGGTAATATTATCTCACGAACCTACCTATAATATATTTTATTGGAAATTTTGTGCACTCTATCTTTTTATAAATGCCCAATTGACGTCCTTCTTAGAAATGAATTGTGTTTGCACCTTTAATGCGAAGAAATAAATGATTGTGGTAGTACTTGATTTTATTCTTATAGGACTAGAATGGTAATAATTAAAGTTCATGGCTAATAATTTGTACCTAGGAAAGATGTGAAATTTTTTTCTCTTATTCTTGGCAAAAGATGAAAGAGAGTGGTAGCATATATTATTGTGTGAAAGGAGAAACTAGGACACAAGAGTGAATAAGGTTGTAATAGATAGTTTGCTATATAATAATAGTTTCAATGATCTCTCTATTTCCCCTCTCTTGTGACTTCTTGAAGTAGGAACTTGAAATCTAAGGAACCAATAATTTATTGACATATGAATTTCTCTTTGTCTCTCTCTTCTCTCTTAAGACATAAGTTTTGAAGGACTAAAATTGTTTAGACAAGGCAATGATATATCAATAAAATTTCTAAATACTCAATTAGGAAACCCCTGGGTGAAGGACCTATATCCCCAACCTTTTACCATAGGCTATAATTTACTTTTTCATTTTGGAAGAATAATTTTTATCCTTGTTTAGGTAAGAAGCTATATTATTTATGCATGCCATGTTAATTTGCATAGAAAATGAGTTAAGCTAACACAATCAAACAAGTCTAGAAAAGAGTATGTACGAAAATGAATTATATATACTAATGATGGAAGTTGTTTTTATTAATTACATGTATTTATAGATGCCTAGTGATTGGTTAGGATCCTAGAGGAGTATTATGGAAACAAATTCAAGTTTAATATACATTGTGATCAACACCTTAGTAGTAATTAACAACACTAAGTGATTGATTGACTATGAATAAGAACTTATTGTGGAAAATAAATGCTATATGAATATTTTTATGTATGTTACTCAATACGGGATTATCTCAAAAATATTAAAGGGTATAAGGGCAATGTTACAAATAGGTAAAGGGTAGAAATTAGATTTATGTAGATTAGTTAATGTTACTGATTTAAATGTCATGGTTATGAAGATAGTAGTAGGAATCATGTGATTTTTCCCCTCTTGATGGATCTATAATCATTATGAAATAGGGAACTTGAAATAAATCTTGTATATTGTTGTTTGAAATTAATTAAATGCTATATGGAACTACTTGACATGAAAATTTGGGAAATTCATTAGATCTCTTGTAGGGGTGTGAATGCGTTTTGGAAATGTAACCTTGCAATTATTATGAAAGATGACTTAGAAAATATGTATTATAAATGTGTATGTGTCCTAAGTATTTAAATTATATTTACATCTTGATGAAAAATAATACTCTTTACTTTCTAAAAGAGGTTGTTTTATGTCTTCCAAAAGATCTCTTATAAAATTGTGCTTTATCGCAAAAGGTAAGTGTATGGATTGTTTTAGTTTCATGAATACAAAGATAAGTAACAATTGTTTGATGTATTACATTCATGAACATAATAAGTATAAATTTTACTTACCCCTCTGTGTTTGACATGCATAGTTGGTAAGGAACGCAATTTTTAGAACCCTATTTGAAATAAAGTTCTATTTGTTGTATTGTGTAGGATTAGATTGTGTCTCAAAAATAGAAAAGTTATCAGAAATTCCTCCTTTTATGTTGGCTACCATAGATAGGAATATTTTATATTGTGTAAGGAAGTGACCATTTCGATTGGTAGAACACAGATTTGTCTAATACACTAATGTTAATAAAACAAGAATACTTTGGATTTTCAAGTTGATAAAAGTAATTTTGAAGTAATACTCTAATCTTAGTATCTTTTGAGAAACTTATTAAATAAAGTAAAAGAATCAGATAGGTAATTCATTTGAAAGTCTCTTACCATTAGAACTGAGTTAATCTACACTATAATTGTAATAATATTTATCAACACTCTTAATTGGAGAAGTATGCATACAGTCATTAAAAGTAGGTACCAGCGTAGCAATATTGTAATTCTATTTTATAACAGTTTACAGCTTAAGTGTATAGTTCATTTCATCTCTTCTAACTTCCAGGAGTAAGTCAAATCTAAGGGAGGGATTATGTAATACCCATCTAACCCTAATACATGGTTTTGAATGAAGTAATATCTTTAGATTTTTCCTTATAGCTTAATACTTGTTTTCCTGTAAGTTGTTTGTAATGATTTCATCGGCTTGTACCTAAGAATTCTAATATCAGACATATTGTCTGAAGCTATCATTTATGTATGTGTTTGTCTCCATGTATCTATACAAGACCTTCAATACCTTTCTGAACATAGTTAGGATGTTATGTGATATGTGCTGGATGGAGAGAGATATATTCTTCTATTAAGGTTACTTTCGATGAATCTTGTATGTCACTTAATGCTTTAGGATATTTATTATGATTAGGGTTGTTTATTATTAGTATTGATTATTGAATAACCCAATTCTCAAGATTCTAACCCTCATGTTACATTCCTTGTGTGTGTGTGTGTGCCCATATACATGATGTGTTTTCATGATTCGGGAAGAAGTCATAGTTACTCACATAGATGAGGTCCACACGATGTACCAATCCTGATCATCTATCTGCAATGTCTTCTTTAATATGTACATCAATGCACATGTATTTCTTCTCAGTGATGAAAGCTTGTGGGTACTGGGCATCGGCTTCACCTAGCTTCACAGGTCTGAGCGTGCCCCAAAATCCTTAATCATTGTTGTTTTTATAGAGACAGTACGAGGTCCCGCAAGATTATGCCTATCCCTGATCCTTGTTCCTGGGTTGGGTCTTTTTTAATTTATCATTTATTTGTGGATGAATGTTCAATTATGTTTTCTTGGTATTTTAAAGTTGATTATTATGGATATTCTTTGTAGTCCTGAGGACTAGGTGAATATCATTTTGTGGAAGGACTATCTGTTAATAATAATATGATTGTACTATAGAATTAAATACATGATAATAAGCTTTTCTAAGGTTTTCATTAACCCATGGTTTATAATAATATTTACATGAGTATATATACACATAGGCATATGGGTGCGCACATATGCATATGTCTATATATATATGTTTATATAAATATTTTAATGTGAGTGTTTATGTATTTATTTAAATGCCCTTGTAATTATAATGAAGAGATTAACTATTGTGTGTAATTAGATCCACTTTATCCTGGCATAAAATAAAATTAATTACTAATTATTCTTTTAAGAGAGAATAGTAACTAATATTTATCTAAAGTGGAAGTAAGAATAAAATAAAAGAATTTACTTAAAGCATGGAATTAAACAAAAGTAACTAAGGTGGTAAATAAACTAAAAGGATTCACGAGAAACAATCTACCTAATAAATTTATATAAGAATTATTAAAATCAAAAATAATAACCAAAAGATGGTTGTGGATGGTTGCATCGGTTGAAACTTCCGGTGCAACAATTACTAAAACATATTTATGAAAGGATATTTGGAAAGTAAAAAGTTAGGAAGAAAAAAGAGATAATATGTATGGAAAAATATATATCTAAATCTATTAGAAAGGTTAGAGAAAGCATTTGGAAGATATCTCTGTGATTGGAAGGCTTGAGGAGATTAGGCTTGACTGGAGTGGAATTGGAATTACTTTCAAAGTTTTCTCCAAAGGAATCTAGGTAGGTTCTACCCAGAAAGAGAATCATGTTTCATGTGTATGCTATGTTTGACATGTTTGTTTTACTGTTTGCTATAGTTTTGTGATCAATAGAAACCTTTTATGACTGTCTTTGATACAATGCCTTCTTATATGATGTGAATAATGAAAGGATTCTTTAATGATAGATAATGGTTATGGAATATTCATTTACCTATTGCTCTTTGTGATTTGTCACCTTAGAATGTATTGGATTTATTTAAAAACTTCTTCATTTGATATATCCAGACCTTCGCCTTATTAGAACAGTGTTTTCTTGTTGTCACCTTTTTACACCTTGTTCCTATGGGAAGGAATTAAATAGGTTTACCTCAAAGGTAGGATAGTTTTGAGGAATTTATTGTAAGGAGAACAGAGGGATCTCAACTGGGTATCCCTCTGATTCTTCTTCCCAGATTTCCATCTTGCCCAATTTTACCCGAAAGGTCAAAAGTGAAGATTGTTGTCCTTAGTGCACATAGTCCTGACCACCTGCACAGAACTGGGTACCACCTACACATGATGCGTGAACACCTATGTAGGAGGCAGACCCACATGCATAAAATTTAACCACCTATGTAGCTTGGACTTCCACCTACGCAGCTTCATGACCACCTGCGCAGCTTGGGCTACTACCTGTGTAGGACTCTTCCAGATTGGGTTTTAGGATTTTTCAGAAGGGCTTAAGGTGTTGTGTTGACCCAAGGTTGACCCTAAGGGGTGTGTAAACATGTAGGAAACTTACTTTTCATATGTTATTATGTTTAGGACCTTTTGGAACCCTCTGAAGAGTTTTGGATAATTTTGGGAACCCTGATTAGGGTTATGGTGGTCTTAGTCCGATTTTAGCCTTAGAAAAAAACATAAAATATAACATTTAAGTATAAGCTACATACTCTTAGTTCCTTATAATTTAAGTTAAATTTTATTTCATACCTTCCAGGATATTTGAGAGTGGTTTTAGCCTCCTAGGAGTTCAAATAAAGATTCTAGATTTTGAAGGTTTTAGAAAATTTTAGACTTAGCAATATTTCAGGAATCAGCGTGTTTTCTACAATATGATCTTGTTATGATGTGTTGTGGTTTGAGTTGGTACCAAAAGGTACTGGTTATATGGTTTTGTATAAATTTTGATGTTTTCTACATTTTGATGTCTTTCTATGTGTTATTTACCATCTTGAATGCTAGATTAGGGTTTAGGACTGTCTGGTGGACTAGGGTCAATCAATGATCCCCTAAACCCAATCCTAGGTTACTATGATATTATAATTTATGTTTTTATGAGTTTCATTATGTTATTATGTTGTTGAGAATCCCTTTTGATGTATTTTATGCAATGTGGATTATTTTTATCTATCTGTGTACTTGATTGCAGTTTAGGGTTGTCCAAAGGATTCAAGACAACTAGTGCTTTTCTAAACTCAATCATTTTGTAAAAACTTGTGTACTTGTGGTACTTATCTTTATGTGCATTGATGATATTTGTTAGAGGTAGGGAACCTAAGAACAATAGGTGAGTGGCTCATAGTTAGGGGTCGGGGCCCTAAGTGGCTAGTGCTAGGATAACCCACTGGTGAGTTATTTAATCCAGTGAAAAAATTAATAAAATTATGGGAAGGGGTAATACACATTAACTAAGATAAGCCTTGCCCATGCTGGTAGTGTAGGTATAAGCTACAAATGGGAGTGGGAGAAGGTACTATTGCGATAGGACAATCAAATAAACTCATCCCTATGAGAGATGTTTGGTTCCCCATGTGCCTACTTGGGGGTCGGGGCCCAGAGTGGCTTACCAGGATAACCCAAGGGGTGAGGGCTATGCGATGACACTCACCTAGTGTGTGTCTTAGAGTTCCTACCAATGTATTTTATGTCTTTGTGATCTTCTTGTATTCTTGAGTTATTTTTTGTTTTGGGAAAAACACTATCCTCTCCTTAGCAATATCCTACTTGTTACCTTGTTGCGTGGATCTTGGTCTCTGTCTCCTAGAATGGGGGAATGGAATCTTTATGGATCCATGTGGTTGGGTGGTTAATATTTATATCGAGGTACTGTTCATGGTCATATGGATTTTCTTGGCTCTTGTTCCTTCTGGATTTTTAGTTTTGAAGACTTCTTATTGTATATGTAAAGATGTACTTATGTATGTTCATTATTGTAAAAGAAATCTCTTGTAAATCATTGGATCTAATTATATGTTGTATATCAATGTAATCCAAAGCAATTTATAAGGGAATGGGTAGATCTAGGTAAAAGGAAAGCGAAATATTATATGGTATCAATATGTAAAGATAATTGTTTGGGGTATTTATTCATGTATCTTTTATTACTTTCTGGTATAATAAATGATCTTAGAGTTAATATGAAATAATGTATTTCTGAATGAATGTGCTATCTCTTGATGTATGGTTGTGGAAAACTATTATGAGTTAATGAATTATGAATAAATAGCTATAGAATCTAATATTGCATTATGGTTACTATGTTTCACAAATGTGTATGAAATAATAAAGTATATAGCGCATTGCATATCCATCAAATGTTTATCTTTCACCTGAATGCTTAATGAATAGTGTAAATAATGACATAAGTTTAGTAAAGGATAACTCACATGAATGCATGTTAAAATATTAGGATTGATGGTAAGATTATGCATGTAACTTAATATTAAGAGTAAATAAACGAATTGCAAACTTATATTAATCAATCAATGCCTTAATGGTCAAATGATTAGATTATATTATGTTGCTTGAGTAACATTGTTAGGGAACTTGTGAAGACTCAGAGTAGTACTGATATTTCATTGAGAAAAAAAAATATTCACATCTCTTAGTAGTTAGTTGGCTTGTCCTCCTAGGTTCCCTGGTGGGGCGTGACATCTTGGTATCAGAGCCCTAGGTTCCACACTAGGAACTCTGGGACTCATAGCTCACCTATGCATAACATTGAATTTTTTATCTCTATATCCTTTGTTTTCATATGTATGCCAGCAAAATTTGAATCTTAGAAAATGAAGACTATGTTTCTTGTATTTATGTTACATTGCCTTATAAGGGTACACCTATTCCTCTATGATTGAGTTATATTATAACTTATGTTTTTTACATTCTGAGATCAATGATGTGTTAAGTGGATGCTTTCTATAAATAGAATTTTAAGGAATTCCTTATACTTGTGTGTGTGATATTCTTGTTGATAAATGACAATGCTATCTCTAGGAAAGTAAAAAGTAAAAAGATACCCAATGTTTTTAATTGTGGTGGTAGGTAATATTATCTCCCGACCCTACCTATAATATATTTTTTTGGAAATGTTGTGCACTCTATCTTCTTATAAATGCCCAATTGACTTCCTTCATAGAAATGAATTTCCTTTGGACCTTTAATGCGAAGAAAGAAATGATTGTGGTAGTACTTGATTTTATTCTTATAGGATGGGAATGACAATAATTAAAGTTCATTACTAATAATTTTGTTAGTAATAACTAAGAGGGGGGGCGTGAATCAGTGGCCTCAAAATTTATCCTTCAAACTTTAACCACCAATCAAATAAACCTCAAATTATTATGTCCCTACAAGATGCATGCCATGAAATACTTATAATGATTAACTGTCTATCAGTGTTCTCTATCTTTCCTTATTCTTTCTTGATTACTAATAAGAAGTATAACTATTTACCAAAACTCAGTAAATAAGCAGAGTATACCGATCAACCCAGTGTTAACTATGTCAGATATAAAATAATAAAGAAATGAGTCATACACACATAACACATGAATTTTTAATGTAGAAACCCTATTAAGGGAAAAACCACTGGGACTGGTACCCCAAATTTTCACTCTTCTGAAGTGAGCCCTGTTAGGAGCCAACCCTATTAAAGGTTACAAACACACTATTAAGTGCGACCTTGTTAGAGGATTTTATACATAGAAGTTGTCACTTATTATTGGGCATCTATTTCTACCATCCTTGAATCAGCCTCCTTAGACTATCAATAGGTATCAGTCAAGTCTAATGCTACTTTCATGAATCAACATTTTTGGAACTCCTTGAGATGTACCTCAATATATAGAAGACTTTTAAGTCCTGCTCTATTAAGAGAATTGATGATTCAATGGTTAAACTGAAACACTATGACCTATTTCTAATACAACTTTGAATTATAGATTTTCATATCTATTTAAGTACATCACCTCTCTGATCAATGTATCAATTCAATTCTTTATGTTGCATACTTTCTACTTTGTGATATTGTGCTTCACTATTTGTCAATGTTTGCAAAATTCTTTAGCTCTTCTTCAGCTATATTGATTAGGAATGTATGAAGATATTATTCATTGGTTTCTCTTTAGCATCCTCTTTCTATTCACTCCCCTTGATCCCCTTTTCATTGCATTCAGAAATGAATTAAGCTTGTCTCTTATATAAACATGATATTCACTATTTCTTGATTCTTGGCATGAAAAATAATCCAGCCAATTTGATTTAAAGTATAACTCATAATTTATCTCGTAGTTATCTTCTTGCCAACTGTACAAATCTTCTTTAAATCAATTACTTAACTATGGTCAAATAAAACAACTAGTTAAGTCTATCTTTAGCTCTTGCTAGCTAGATATTTTATCATTTTCAGAACTCTCTGGTCTATCGGTCAACTCTGGAGTTAGTCATTAGTGACAACTGACAGTTTTGTCGGTATGAATCATGTTAGATTTGGGATATCTATCCGTCGGGCATCATTCGATATTTACTCGTCAGGCAACCTTCTAACTTTTCTCGTCAGGCATTACTATGGTTTTGCTTCATCGGGCAACACTATACTTTAGCTCGTTGGGTATCACTGTGACTATCTTTCTTTGCTCTGACCATCAGTGTGCACTCTATCAGTGTTGTTTGTCACTTATTGAATACATGACTTTTATGTATTTCTAAAAGCATAACCTTTGTTCCATTGATTCTCTAAATTCTTTGGCATTATGTACATTACCATACAGATTATATCAAGTTGACATCAATGACAATAAAAACCATCAATTGACTTAATGCCTTGCATTATCTTCAACTTAACATTATCAAACATTCAATTAGTTACATGTCATCAATCTCTCCCTTTGGCATTGATGGCAACATACTATATTATCACACTATACTATTTCTAATATAATA
>MU228546.1:1550076-1561499 GCA_018584345.1 Thuja plicata
TTTTTCCCCCTAGTTGCTAGTTTTTTTGCCTGTTTCTACTTTAGTTTCTTTAAGGTGTTATCTATTTTGTTTTGATACTTTAGGTTTTAGATCCCTGTAAAACCTATTTTTTCTTTAATTTCATAACATATTATGCATATTATAACAATCTCCCTCTTTGTCATTAATGAAAACACTTATTTTTAAAGTATCTTCTATCACCCTTTCACATGAAGGGAAAAGGGTAAGGGGTTCTCATCAAACATTTTGATACACAACTATGCTCCCCCTGACTATATTAACCCATTACAAATTCCCCCCTAAGATGTAGCATTAGTCCCCTAAAGTTGATGAAGATTTTTATCCCAATGAACTTTTTCCAAAGACAAGATATAATTCTGAGATACAAATTAATGTATAGGTCTTCTACCTTATGCGTAGTGGTAGGAACCTTCATCTAATGATCAATATTTTGTGCATCAATTAAGATGATAGTCAAGGAGGAAATCCTCAAACTCATAACTTCCCTTAGTTTATCCATTTATACTTTCATGTGTTCTCTTCAATCCAAAAGTTATGTTATCTGTGAATGTAAAATTTTAATTTGTGCTCTTATTAATGCATCCTTATCATTTACTAATATATATATATACATATATATGTATATGTAAATACACACACACACACACACAGATATATATATATATATTGATGGGTTTGCACTAATCAACTAAGGTCTTAACTTGCCTTAGTCTACCTAGGACCCTAATTCTCTTCTAGAATCCACCAAATTATTGATTCTTCAAACCCTAAGACTATTCTAACTCCACAGTAAGAGTTAGTTTCTCTGTGCTTAATTTTGAAAGATTTCCACCATTGAAAGTACTCCTTGCCTTTATGTTTCCTTGGATAAATCCAAGCTCATATCTTCACAAACATCTTCACAAGTGCTACAAAGGACATGTTTTCCTTCAAGACATCCATATGACATCTTTTGAATTCCATTTGAATTGGTATTCTATTCCAAAGTGATCGAGTTCCACCTTCACAATTCTTTTGAGCCTATTAGGCCTAGTAGCCCTATTAGCCCTATCTAAAGGTTTTTTTTGGATTCTTGTCAAAAAAATTCCACAAAAACCTTAAAAAAACCTAGGACTTGGATACCCTTTTCCAAGAACTTAAATATTTTCAAGGTTTTAGCTCCTCAAACCATCTGTACACTATTGTCTTGAAATGTAGGTATTTTAGGCCTATTTTAAAGCATTCACAGTGACACACTGATTTCTTGCTAGAAATGTGTCAAGATGGATTGGATAGGCTCAAGAATCATAGGAAAAGATAAATTAGACCCTAAGGCTCCTATAACCACACTTGGTTTCTTTCCCTCACACACTCCTTTTCAATGGCACTTGATTCTTACTCTGTTACACCCCTAACCGAACATACCTTGTTCGCCTAGGGAAAAAATTTAAAAATAGAAGCTCGACTCTTCATTAAAAATCCTTGAATATTTACACTATACATAGGCTCCTCTAAAAAATTCATCCACCCTTAGGAGATTCCCATGGTTAGATTTCATGGGGGAGCCATGGAAAAATAAACTACTCTAGACTAGACCAGTAGACTCCCTAAATCTTAATCAATTTACAAATCCTACTAAATAAACTCTATAGTACTTGCACACTAAATGGAAAAGTATTAAAACTAACTACTCAACATAGATCCAATACTACTTTGACCAATTCAATCCATCTAATCACTCTGTAACTCAGAAATGCTTGAATATTGCTAAAACCCAGAATTACAAAGCTTCTTACTATTCAAAAAACTTGCTTACATTCAATATGCCTTGGGAAATGAGTCCTTAGGAATCTTAGGATACTTTGTCCACCATTTTAGGCCACTAGAATTGATTTCTCATCTCCATCTTGAGAGGAATCCAAATTTTGTCTATGTTGCATGCAACATTACAACAATGCAAAATGTAGTCATGACAACATTGTAGCATCTTTCACATAAATGCTTGAAACTAACTTTTATGACCTCTACTATGCTTGGTACAAGGAATATACATCATTAAGGCATTTTTAGGCACTTTCCCAATCCTAACTGACTCTAGGACCCATTAAGACTCATTTTCCCTACTCAAGCCAAAATTATGCATTAAAGTAAACTGACTAGACTAGGTTGGATTTGATACTAGTTATTAATCCACCTAGTAACACACCAGTCAAGACCTACTAAGGTCAAAATTAAACACACAAAAACCTGGATAAGGTCAGTTACAAACCAAAACATTCTAGGGCTTAGAGGTTAGCCTAGGTGCCCCCTCACCATCCTCCCTAAGTGAAAGAATTCAATCCATCCATGGATTGAGTAAGTCAAAGTCAATGCCCAACTTTTTGAACTATGACTCCTTTATCCATTTTGCATCTACATTCAAATGTCCTTTCCATTTCACTAGGTGTTCTTTGTAATCCTCAATTCTAGTCTTTTTGTAAATTCTAGATTCTAGTATACAGTCTGCCTTCTTGACTGGTGTAGATAGAGAATGAAGTTCTTCTACCTCTTGGATGAATTCAGTCAAGCTCTCATCTAGATCAGGTATTGGTCCTTTGTATAAGACCAAGTACACAATGTTAAAGATAGATAACAAGCCACTATTCTCTGGTAACTCCACCTTGTAAGAATTTTCTCCATATTTGGCCAGTATAGTGCAGAGGCCAATTCTTCTCATCTCCAACTTGTGGGGGATTCCGTTTTGTAGTCTAGTCTTGTTGAGGTGTACCATCACTAGATCCCCAACCTTGAATTGTACATCCCTTTTTCCTTCATCCACCTTACTCTTGATTTTCTTAGTATTTTCAATCAGTGTCTTCTTGCCTATATCATGGACCTCTTGCATAGCATAGGCAAATTCCTTAGCATATCCACTTCCTTTTACACCATCCTTCTTTTCTCTGAGCTCATAAATTCCTTTAGGGTTTAGGCCATACACAATTTCAAAAGGACTCTTACCAATAGTCATGTTCACAATATCATTGTAGGCATATTCAACTTGGCCTATGAGTTGGTCAAATGTCTGACCATACACTTTTGTTAAGGATCTTAGGAGATTACCAAGACTCCTATTAACTACCTCTGTTTGACCATCAGTCTAAGGATGGTATGCAGATCTAAAGGATAATTTGTTTCCCAACTTCTGCCATAGAGTCTTCCAAAAATGACTCATAATCTTGGTGTCTCTGTCTAACATAATTTTCAAGGGAAATCCATATATTTTGACTACCTCTTTAAAGAAAAGAGAATCTATTTGACTAGCATCATTGTTTGTCTTGTAGGGTACAAAGTGAGCCATCTTACTAAATCTATCCACTATTACATAGACACTATCCATTCCCTATCTTGACTTAGGCAACCCAACTACAAAATCCATGCTTAAGCATTCCCATGGTCTGGTTGGAATAGGAAGTGATTGGTATAGGATAGCATTAGAATATGTTCCTTTGGCCTTCTGATAGAAAATACAACTTTCAACATACTTCCTAATGTAAAAATTCATCTTTGGCCAAAAGTAAAATCTCTGAACAAGTTCTTGTGTCTTACTGACCCCAAAATGGCCACTCAATGCACCATTGTGTTTCTCCTGAATCAAATTCTCCTTTCTAGACCCTCTAGGGATACATAATTCACTTCCTTTAAATAGGAGATTACTTTGCAAAGTATATTTAGAATATTTACTATGAAAGTGGTTCTTATATTCTTGGCATACCTTATAGATGTTTGCAAAGTCTTCATCATCACCATATAGATCCTTGAAGTTGTCTATTCCCATGCTCTGCAGTTGTATCTCCTTGATAGTCAAGTCTCTTCTACTCAAGGAATCTACAACCTTGTGTGTGTAAGTTAATACACCTTCATAAAATTATGATGATTAGCTACAATTCTATGGAAAGAAACAAGCAATTTAATCTAAAGAATTGAAATTAACATCCATAGCATTCCATAGTTCTCTAACTAGGCTTTGCAAGTAGAGCTCTCAGCCTTAATCTCCACTAGTGACCATCCTAGAATGAGAAATTGATGATAAATGCCTAATCTAGCTCTCAATTCTCTCAAAATCTCTCAAAGATGAACTCCAATGCTCATGACATGTTCTCAAATCTCACAATTTGCTCTCAAATACTCAAGATAATTCTCAAATTCTATCAAACTTCCTATAGTGATGATGCTATGCATTTGAATTTTATAGGATCTCCTTATGCTTATAAATGCCTTGTATTTATAGTAAAATCCCAAGGGTAGGGGGTAGAATGAATTGACCATGGGTTAATCCTTGGTTGAGTTTGATCCCTCAAATGGTTCCAAATGGGTGGACAATTTAAATGGTTGTCTCAAAGGTTGGGACAAAGAGACAAAGTCCTCAATTCTCATTGGTTGATCAAATTATGTTGAAATAAATTAGGATTTATTTAATTCAATCATTTAATTAAATTAGCCATGTAAGGGTGAATAGGTTCATTTTGATTTTTGATTTAAAACTATACAATTAATTGATTAAAATCAATTATATAATTTTGATTGACCCCTTTTATGCTTGAATTTGATTATTTGATGCCATTATTAATTAATCTTTTGATTTTATTTGATTTAATCTAATTTTATTGATAAATGTCCATTTAATTTGATTTTGATCCGTTTTGAAGCATTTTGATAAGATTTGCTGAGATTTGCAGATTTTGGTGATAGTAAGACACCTGGTCAATTTTGGGTGTCTACAAATGCCCCTCTTTGAATTGATGTGCAAAGCGCATTGATTCAAATAAAATTGCATGACCTGATGTAGATTAGATACTGATTGCTTGATTGATGCAAAACCTGATGTGAAACCCTGATGCGAAACCTAATGTCAAACTTTTATTTGATGCCCCACTGATTAAAGTTTGAAATTTTAATGCCCCAGATTTGATATAGGATGATGTAGAATCTTGATTTGATGATCTGATAAGATATGCCCCCTCTGAAATGAAAACATTATGATGTACCAATGTAAATATTATGTGATTGATGAAAAGGTATATCTAAAAGATTTCCTTTCTAAAAACATGAGGAACAATGATAATAAGATCACAAGATGCCCCAGTGTGCAGAAAATGCAGATTTAGGCCTCGAGGGGTAAAAATATCTCCAAAATTAGGTCAAAATAGCTTAAATAGGTTGAAAAGCCCCAAATTTACTATTCATTTTCACTTTTCACTATTGAGATTTTGCTCTAGTTCTACTATGATTGAGAGCAATGGTGGTCCTATATTCAAGATCATCAGTTTGAGAGAGCATGCCATTATCAGAGACCACTCGACTATGGACCTCCGGTGAGTGATTTGAACCTTCATGGTGCATTTATTGCTTGTTTTTTTATAGCATTTAATGTCATTTTTCATGCTTTTTAGATTAGATTTTGCCAAATGCCACGTAGGAACATTTAAATGACGCTTAGACTAGGGAAATGTTGTGTCCATGTAGTCAAATGACGCGTATGAAGATTTGAAAACCATGTAGGAATTAGGGAAAAATGTGAACCCCATGTTTAGAATGATGCGTAGGAAACCCTTAAGATTTAAATGACACGTATCATTGTTTGAATGATGCGTAGAGTTTGCAAATGCCGCGTATGTTGTAAAGCAACACCTCTGACACTTTAAATGATGCGTAGGATGTTTTCAATGACATGTAGCATGAAATGATGCTTCCACATAATGAAATGATGCATAGCATGTTATATGATGAAAACCTAATTTAGAATAGAACAAGTTGCCTTCAATTGACCATCTAGATAACCAGATTGATTTCCAAGCATAAAAAGATGTGATTCCATGATGTTGACTTAGTGTTTAGGATATTAGAGTAAAATCATACCCATGAATATTTGATGTGTCATTCATTTTGATTAAAAGATATTACAAATTGGTCCCTTCTCAAGATCTAGAGGTCAGGAATAATAGGTTGATGTACTCAAAAAGAGAAAAGATAGTTTTAATGTGTTTGATTGACTTAGAATGATCCAAAAATAGAAAAATACTAATATAATTCACTTTGTTTGCAAAATGTAGGCACATTACTATAAGTTGTATGTATGGAATGTAGCGGCTTTGGTCTTTGATCTAGTGGATGAGTTGACCCCTCTAGAGAGACATACAATCAAGACATGTGGGCTTGGATTCCTTCTAGATCTTCCTTAGTTTCAGCTAAACTGAGGTTTATTGATAGCTATGGCAGAGCATTGGCACTCTAACCATAACACATTCCATCTACCCCTCCGAGAGATGACCATCATGCCAGAGGATGTATACAGATGATTGAGGATCCCAACTAGTGGAGAGTGGGTTTATTATGATCAGGTCTATGATGGTAGAGCATGTAGATGGGTATTCAAAGATGCTACGATTGTTGACAATAGCATTACATGGGTGTAGTTCGCTTCATTTCCTACTTTGCCAGCATTGCTAGGAGCTGTGATTGGAGGACTTCTCTTACCGAATAAGAGAGGTCATGGATTTTCAGTCAAATGGGGCCAGATTCTATAGGACTTGATTGCTCAGCCTCAGAGATTAGAATGGGGATCTTGCGTGCTAGCGTAGTTGTATCATGATTTATACGAGGTTATATATAGGCACAGTGTGGCTATTTCTACAGGTACAGTTTTATTATAGCTATGGACTTGGGAGCATATCCTGATTATGAGACCCATATCGGCATGAGTGTAAGCTCAAGGATATCCATATGCATTTCTATATGATGGTATGATTGTCCAGCATCATCTGGGAAAGTTTGAGTTCTGGCGTCGGACTATCAATGATATTGATCATGTCATATGGAGACCTTACTTGGGCTGCAACAGATAAAGAGAGAAAGGTGATGAGCTTTCGTATATGTTTTCCCCTCAATGGATGATTGGTTAATCACCACTTTGTACAAAGAGATTCTGCTTCAAGAGAGTTCTTTGACAGTATGGTCGAGTACAGGATATGTTGCAGGGTATGGCATTATATGCTAGAGTTTAGGTAGAGTGATCGATGTGGGGAGCTCAGGTTGATTATCAGTTTGCATGTGCATAGATTGATCAGCTAGGGTATGTCAGATGGGATATGATGAGCCATGTAGCCGATGTAGGAATGTCTGCTGAGTATCAAGAATGGTTTTTATGACATCGCTTCACTAGATTCATAGATCTAGCAGAGCCGATACCTAATGTTGATGAGTTGTCTACTGATGATGGAGATGGAGATGATGGCAGTGGAAGTGGTAGACCTCAGAGGTAGAGAGTATAGAGAGTACCTTAGGTATAGATAGTTGCAGGACCTCAAATGTGGGGTGGACATGTTAGAGCTCGGTGTGGTGCATTTGGTCAGCCTAGATAGAGGCGAGTACAGGTACCAATGCAGAGATAGGTTCAGGCCATTCCAATTGTAGCTTGGGTAGGACAGAGACATAGACAAGTGCAGGAAGCTAGGCAGGTTCCTTTACAGGGTCATCATCAACAAAGACCAACATCTCCACAGAGATAGGGATAGGTACCCCCTTAGGTAGATCCATAGATTAGTGTAGCATAGGTTCCTTTAGCACCTCAGGCCCCTTAGGCACCTCCAGGATCTCAAGAACCTCCATTTCCTCCTATTTTTGATATCTTAGTATAGGATGTTTGAGGATTATAGGCAAGGATGACTATAGTTACTGTCTGGTTAGATCAGGTTACCACGATGTTACAACAATTCTTGGCTACGATATCTCATTTACCTACGAGTGCTAGCATGAGTCAGGCACCACCTTCTACTTAGGATAGAGCAGGTGACAGGGGTGCTGATGGATCAAGGGATGGAGCAGGTGCTAGTGGAGATGGATCAAGTGCCCCAGCTGGGTCTTAGATATGAGCTTGATATCCAGATATTATATTGATGTATCATATGTAGTTTTGATCAGGACTTGATGTATGGATCATGTTGTTGTTGTATCTTTGATAGACTGATTTGTTATAGACATTTGATGATGGAAATTTATCTCTGATGCTCTTTGATTGATTCCCCTTTGATGTTGATGTGAGATTTATTTTATATGCATATCTACATGATGTCTATGATGCACTTACTTTTTATTTATGCTATGGATGCAATGTATTAGACTATGACATAGATAGATGGATGCAAATGATGATTATGCAACTACTTCTATATGATTTTTTATTTTAAATATGATGTATGGTTTATGCAATGCAATGATATGGATGCAATACTTAGTGCAATGGTAAAATGAATGCAAATATCTTTTTGAATTTTGATGTAAGCAAATTAATTTATGAAATTCATTTCTAAAGATGAAGGATAAATGAATAATGATTAATGTACATTTTTATTTGTTTTTCACTTAAGATATGTATAAATAATGATTAATAATTAATGCTGTGAATGCAAAAGATAATATCACATAATTGATTTGAAACCATTTGAAATTTTTTGATGTAACCCCCAAAAATGATGAACCCCCTTGTACTTGGAAAATTACTCTACATAATGCAATTAATCTAACATTAAAATGCAATGCAATGCAACTAAAGGTCACCAGCCTTTTTGTGAAAGAACTACAAAAGATATATATTTTCATCATTGGGCATTGTGGAACTCAGAGTCGATACAATCCTTATTGGTGCCACTGCAACCATAAGAATATGAATATGACTTTCATCTCATTTGGTAACCTATTTAGGAACCTAGTTCAACCCTCACTAGTTGAGTGACAAACTATGGGAGTATGAATACCAGTTTCAATGGATACAATGTTGCAAGTGGATTTTAGTATTAAGATATTGAAAATATAAATAGCCAAGGTATCCTTTTGCATAAACAAACATAGGTTAATCCTCCTTCCTATATGAATGTCTTCGATGGTTCTTTGATGGCCATGTTGTTAAAATAATTCACATAAGTTAAAGAATCTCCCTCAAAATAGTCACACAAAATCCAAGAAAACATCATGTCTCCATCATCACCAATCTACTCGAAACATCATTGATTAGCTAAAAAGACATGACTCGAAAAAGTCAATGAAAAAATCATCAAAAATTTCAAGTGTATAGCAATGTATCAAGATTTTCAAAAAGAATCCAAACATTCTGATCATTTAAGGTGTTGGTAATTTTTAATCTTGATAAAATAAGTCAATGAAGTTCAAGGATCATGTTGTAGGATCAAACTGTTTAGGGTTGAACAATGATATCCATCAAAGGTTCTAAAATATTGGTCCTCTAAATTTTGAAAATCTGCTTCTATCATGTGACCAAAATGTAGCACTTTTGAATCCATGTAGTACCAAAAACCAATGCTTGTGCCCCCAAGTGATAAATGTGATCAATGTGAAACTTAGGGCAAATGATACCTAGAATGCAACAATGCAGCTGAAAGACATTATTTTGACCTATGCATAAATGACGGATGCAATGAGGGTATGAAAAAATGAGATGGTGAAAAGAAATATGTACAAATGAAACTAGGAAAGACCTAAGGGACAAAAGGCACCTATTTCTAGGTTTTTAGCTTTTGGGATTATTGTTTTTTTCTCTTTTTTTATTTTATTGCTACCAAGGCACCTATTGCTAGGTTTTCACCAAGGCACTTTTCTCTTTTTCAATTTTTTCAATTTTTTTAATTTTTTTTTTGTATCATCAAGGTGCCTATTTCCTAGGTTTTCACCAAGACAACATTTTTTTGATTTTGCAATGTTCTTAATTTCTTCATGCTCAATTTTCTCCTTTTTTTGATTTTTCTGCTTTTCCAATGTTTTTGGCTTTTTAAACTTTCTGATATTTTTGTATTTGGATCTTTTCTCCTTTTTTTGGATTTTTACTTTTTCTCATGTACAAAGTTGATGCTGACTTATCTAATACTCTCAACTGATACTCTTTCCTTGAGTAATTTTTCATCTGATCAGGTGTGGAACCTCTCAAGATGAATGCAAATGATGGGTTCTTGCAATTCATCACCATCACAATCGACCAATTTGTAGGTCCCCATTCCAAAAGAAGAAACAATGAAAAAAGGACCAAGCCAATTTGCTTCCCACTTTCCTTTCTTTTCTCTATCAACCTAATTTTTAGGATTATTTCTCAATACTAAATCTCCCACTTGAAAGGTTCTTGGTTTAATATGCTTGTTATAATTCTGTGAGATTCGATTTTGATACACTTTCAAATGACCATAGGCTTGAGTTTGATGTTCCTCCAACAATTCTAATTGTTAAAGTCAAGTGACCCTATAATTATCATCCATAATTAATCCATGTAATGACACTCTTAGGGATGGTATTTCAAATTCTAAAGGTAGAACAACTTCGGCCCCATAAACCAATGAAAAAGGCGTAGCTCCTGTCAGCATGCAAATACTAGTTCTACAGGCCCATAATGCTAGATTGATTTGAAGGTGCCAATCTCTACCTAACTTACCAATCGATCTTTTGAGGATTTTGAGAATGTTCTTTTTGGTAGCTTTGGCTTGTCCATTACCTTGGGGATAGTAAATGGATGATGAATGATGAGTAATATGGAATGTGTCACAAATTTCATCTACATTCTTTTTCTTAAACTATTTTCCATTATCTGTGATGATGGTGTGAGGAATGCCATAGCTGTAAATGATATGATTAAGGATGAACATGGAAATTTGTTTCCCCATTGCAAATTTTAAAGGAACAACCTCAACCCATTTAGTAAAATACTCTTTTGCAGTGAGAATGTACTTATGTCAATTAGAATAATGTGGATAAATCATGTTGATCAAGTCAAAACCCTATTGATAAAATGGCCATGGTGTGACAAATGGGTGTAATTCTTGTGCAAGTGCATGGATTATGTCTCCATGGTAGTGACATTTTGCACAAACCTTTACAAACTGACAAGCATCTCTTTCTAAGGTTTTCCAAAAGTACCCCATGCGTAGGATTTTCTTATCTAAGTTTAAACCACTCAAATGAGACCCACAAATCCCCTCTTGGACGTATTTCAAAGCTAATTTTGATTCATCTTCCTCTAGACATATAAGGAGTGTTTTTTCAAGCCCCTTATGATACAATGTGTCAGAAAGGATGGTATAATGAGCCACTTGTCTTATGAAATTTCAATTTTTAGCATGGGTTTGGTCTATAGGTAAGGTTTGGTCTATAGGTAAGGTTTAACCAATTCTTCCACCAAGAACTCATACCTCGCATTTTGATCGGGAATTTGAAGCAAAGATGCCAAGGTAGCCATTGCATCCACTGCTCTATTCTTTTCAATTGGGATTTGTTCAAAAGTAATCAAAGAAAAGTACTTTTTCCAATCATCCACCAATTTCTTGTAAGGCATCAATTTTTCATCCTTGGTATTATATTCATTATTGACTTGATTGATGACTAATTGAGAG
>MU228546.1:1561549-1571716 GCA_018584345.1 Thuja plicata
GCAGATAGGTGAATATAATAACAACAGCATGGGTGCTGGCAATGCCCAGAAGAACCAAAGAGAACATTACTATGATTATAATCACAACTGCATTGATCCTAATGTTAATTTAAAAAAAAAAAAAAAATTTAAATTAACTATTGGTCGAAATTTCGACCAACTCTAGAACCAATTTCCACCAACGATTGGTTAAAATTTTGACCAATACACTAACAAAATGATGAGAATGCCATGTTTTTGACCAATCCAATGGTCAAAATTTTGACCATTGGTTTGGTGGAAAGTATGGGATTCTCCTCAATTTTTTTTAGTGCATTGGTCGAAATTTTGACCAATCGTTGGTGGAAGTGTTGGTCAAAATTTCGACCAATGCACTAAAAAATGACAGCAATTTAAGCCTGGGCTATAGTGGAAATTTTGACCTTTTTTTGGTTGAAATTTTGACGAATTATAAATACGTCAAAAATTTGACAAAAAAAGACCGACGAAAGTTTTGGTCATAAATTTGACCAATTACTGTCAAAATTTGAGGTCAAATTTACTAGTGCCACCTATCGACCCTGCGGGCTCCGCCGGCCATCCTCCACGCCGCCAAACCCCAGGCTCTGCCACCTCCCGGCCCCCGCCGACCATAGCTCCGCTGGCCCCACCGGCCTGCCCCGCCGCTCCGCCGGCCATCACCACCTGCTACTGTCGCTCTGCTTGGTTCCCACTGCTCCGCCACCTAGTGGTTTATTTTAAACCCGCAGGCCCCTTTTCTACGTGCAGTCGGTCACATGGGTGACCAGGGGCTAGCTTTTTTTTAGCCCCAGGGGCTTAAAATTTGTTTTTTGGTATTTTTTTACCCTCCTGGACTATTTTCGCTTTATCTTGAGCATACGGGGGTATTTTTCTGATTTCCATATACCGTTAGAAATCTCTTTTCGAGAACTTTCCGATGATGGAGGTTGGGGTTTTGGGTTCTGCCATTTTGATAGTGTTTTTTGCTGTCAAAGTCTGATATTTTTTTTCCTTTCGGGAGCCATATCTGGCTCATCCGGACTCCGCTTTTGGCAAACCAGATATCATCGGAAAGCTAGTTCAGTAAACTTTTCAGTTGTAGGGGTATTTTTTCTAGATTCTGCTCTAGGTTCTCTCTCCTTTGATTTTGGCATCTTTTGCACTCTGGCAGATTACTTGGGTTGTACAGGTCCTAGGATCTCTTCTTCTACTCTTCTGGCTCACTCTTCTTTCTGAATTCTGAGCATTGTATGCTTCTCTACTGTAGCATTTTCTTTACTATAAACACACTGAGATAAAGTTCCTACTTCTGCATATCTAGGATTTTGAGCACCTTATGTGTTTTTTGTACTCGCACTCTGTTATAAAGTGCCATGGGGGGTTATTATGTTTTTCCATTTTAGCCTCATCCACGTTTGTCAAATGAGCATACCTTTCACAATATTAGCCCATGCTATGTGTCAGTCACACCACCCTTTATCCTATGCTTGTACTTCTATTGCACTATTGGTGTTCTTGATTTTGCTTTCTGCAGATGTTTCTAGCATTGCATTTTAGTGTTCCTGTCACCTCTCCCTGTTTAGCATTATGGGGGGGGTTCACCTGTTGGTTCTATTTCTTCCTTGGTTTGATTGATCAGCTCTTCAGACATTGTCTTCTCTACCTGTTCATACACTTCAGTGGGGGTTCCAGCAGTTTCTTCTGATAGAGTTTACAGCTTCATGCTTCGGAGTTGCTTCTTGCTATTTCTTGTTCCTTTCTTTTAGAAATTTTCCTAGATTGAAGGCTCAATTTCCTTCATCTAGTTTATTTCTTGTACTTGGGTACCTGATCAGGCCTTGTTACTGGGACCCATCTTTCCTTATTTCTACAGTAGTTTCTTAGGTTTTGCTTCTCCCTAAGCTTATCTTAAGGGGGGGTGTTAGAGTAATAGTCATTTGAGTTATTAATTAAATCATTTTGATCTAATTACTAACTCACCTATTCACTCTAGTTTGCTTTATCTAACCTTAGGGTTTCCCTTTTAGGGTTTCGTGATTCCTTTATAAGAATTCACCTCTTTTGTTTTAGACACAGAGTTTTTGATCATCACATTGTAATCTAGAAACATATCATTAATATATTGTTTTCTTGAGGACATGATGTCTCCTCTGGCTTTTTGGCCTCCATAGCTTCTTCTGTCTTCTGTCTTTGCTTCTTCCATGTGACAGATTTGCATGTAGGTGTTCTTGGGAGAATAGGGATTTTCCTATTTCTAACATTTATTGCCTGTTTTTGATAGCATTTAATGTCAATTTTCATACTTTTTAGATTATATTTTGCCAAATGTCATGCAGGAACATTTAAATGATGCTTAGACTAGGGAAATGTTGTGTCCACACAGTCAAATGATGTGTATGAAGATTTTAAAACTGTGTAGGAATTAGGGAAAAATGTGAACCCCATGTTTAGAATGACACGTAGGAAACCCTTAAGATTTAAATAACATGTATCATTGTTTGAATGATGCGTAGAGTTTGCAAATGCCACGTATGTTGTAAAGCAATGCCTCTGACACTTTAAATGACACGTAGGATGTTTTCAATCATGTGTAGCGTGAAATGACACTTCCACATAATGAAATGATGCATAGCATGTCATATGATGAAAACCTGATTTAGAATAGAACAAGTTGCCTTCAATTGACCGTCTGGATAACCAAATTGATTGCCAAGCATAAAAAGATGTGATTCCATGATGTTGACTTAGTGTTTAGGATATTAGAATAAAATCATACCCGTGAATATTTGATGTGTCAATCAGTTTGATTAAAAAATATTACCAATTGGTCCCTTCTCAAGATCTAGAGGTCAGGAATAATAGGTTGATGTACTCAAAAAGAGAAAACATAGTTTTAATGTGTTTGATTGACTTAGAATGATCCAAAAATAGAAAAATACTAATATAATTCAGTTCATTTGCAAAATTTAGGCACATTACCATAAGTTGTATGTATGGAATGTAGCAGCTTGGGTCTTCGATCTGGTGGATGAGTTGACCCCTCTAGAGAGACATATGATCGAGACATGTGGGCTTGGATTCCTTCTAGATCTTCCTCAGTTTCAGCTAAACTGAGGTTTATTGATAGCTATGGCAGAGCATTGGCACTCTGACCATAACACATTCCATCTACCCCTCGGCGAGATGACCATCACGCTGGAGGACGTATATAGATGACTGAGGATCTTGACCAGTGGAGAGAGGGTTTATTATGATCAGGTCTACGATGGTAGAGAATGTATATGGGTATTCAGAGATGCTATGATTGGTGATGATAGCCTTACATGGGCACAGTTCTCTTCATTTCCTACTTTGCCATCATTGCTAAGAGCTGTGATCGAAGGACTTCTCTTACCGAATAAGAGAGGTCATGGATTTTCATTTGGATGGGGTCAGATTCTAGAGGACTTGATTGCTCAGCCTTGGAGATTAGAATGGGGATCTTGCGTGCTAGTGCATTTGTATCATGATTTACCCGAGGTTAAATATAAGCACAGTGCAACTATTTCTGCAGATGCAGTGTTATTATAACTATGGACTTGGGAGCATATCCCGATTATGAGACCCATATCAGCATGAGTACAAGCTCGAGGATATCCATATGCATTTTGATATGATGGTATGATTGTCCAGCATCAACTAGGAAAGTTTAAGTTATGGCGTCGGACTACCGATGATATTGATCAGGTCATATGGAGACCTTACTTGGGCTATGATAGATAGAGAGAGGATGGTGATGAGATTCCGTATATTTTTTCCCCTTAGTGGATGATTGGTCAATCACCACTTTGTACAGAGAGATTCTTCTTCAACAGAGTTCTCTGATAGTATGGTTGAGTACAAGATATGTTGCAGGGTATGGCATTATATGCTAGAGTTTAGGCAAAGTGATCCATGTGGGGATCTCAGGTTGATTATCAATTTGCATGTGCATAGATTGATTAGCTAGGGTATGTCAGATAGGATATAATGAGCCATGTAGCTGATGTAGGGATGGTCGCTGAGTATTGAGAATGGTTTTTATGACATCGCTTCACTAGATTCATAGATCCGGCATAGCCAATACCTAATGTTGATGAGCTTTCTGCTAATGATGGATATGGAGATGATGGCGGCGGTGGTGGTAGAACTCAGAGGTAGAGAGTATAGAGACTACCTTAGGTACAGAGAGTTGCGGGACCTCAGATGTGGGGTGGACATGTTAGAGCTTAGGGTGGTGCATTTGGTCATCCTAGATAGAGGCAAGTATAGGTACCAATGCAAATATAGGTTCAGGCCTTTCCAGCAATAGCTTGGGTAGGAAAAAGACATAGATGAGTGCAAGAAGCTAGGTAGGTTCCTTTATAGGTTCCTTTATAGGGTCATGATCAACAGACTAACATCTCCATAGAGATAGGGACAGGTAGATCCACAGATTAGTGTAGCATAGGTTCCTTTAGCACCTCAGCTCCCTCAGGCACCTCTAGAATCTTAGGAACCTCCATTTCCTCCTATTTTTGATAGCTTAGTATAGGATGTTTGAGGATTATAGGTAGGGATGACTGCAGTTACTGGCTAGTTAGACCAGGTTACCATGATGTTACAACAATTATTGGCTACAATATCTCAATTACCTACGACTGCTAGCACGAGTCAGGCACCACCTTCTACTTAGCATAGAGTAGGTGACAAGGGTCCTAATGGATCAAGGGATGGAGCAGGTGCTAGTGGAGATGGATCAGGTGCCCCAGCTGGGTCTTAGATATGAGCTTGATATCCAGATATTGTATTGATGTATCATATGTAGTTTTGATCAGGACTTGATGTATGGATCATGTTGTTGTTGTATCTTTGATAGACTAATTTTTTATAGACATTTGATGATGGAAATTTATCTTTGATGCTCTTTGATTGATTCCCCTTTGATGTTGATGTGAGATTTCTTTTATATGCATATCTACATGATGTCTATGATGCACTTAATTTTTATTTATGTTATGGATGCAATGTATTAGAATATGACATAGATAGATGGATGCAAATGATGATTATGAAACTACTTCTATATTATTTTGTATTTTAATATGATGTATGGTTTATGCAATGCAATGATATGGATGCAATACTTAGTGCAATGGTAAAATGAATGCAACTATCTTTTTGAATTTTGATGTATGCAACTTAATTTATGAAATGCATTTCTAAAGATGAAGGATAAATGAATAATGATTAATGTACATTTTTATTTTTTTTCACTCAAGATATGTATAAATAATGATTAATGATTAATGCTATGAATGCAATAGATAATATCACATAATTGATTTGAAACCACTTGAAATTTGTTGATGTAACCCCCAAAAATGATGAACCCCCTTGTACTTGGAAAATTACTCTACATAATGCAATTAATCTAACATGAAAATGCAATGCAATGCAACTAAAGGTCACTAGCCTTTGTGCGAAAGAACTACAAAAGAGATATATTTTCATCATTGAGCATTGTGGAACTCAGAGTTGATACAATCCTTACTGGTACCACTACAACCATAACAATATGAATATGACTTTCATATCATTTGGTAACCTATTTAGGAACCTGGTACAACCCTCACTAGTTGAGTGACCAACTATGGGAGTATGAATACCGGTTTCAATGGATTCAATGTTGCAAGTGGATTTTAGTATTAAGATATTGAAAATATAAATAGCCAAGGTATCCTTTTGCATAAACAAACATAGGTTAATCCTCCTTCCTATATGAATGTCCTTGATGGTTCTTTGATGACCATATTATTAGACGGATTCACACAAGTTAAAGAATCTCCCTCAAAATAGTCACTCAAAATCCAATAAAACATCATGTCTCCATCATCACCAATCTACTCAAAACATCATTGATTAACTAAAAAGACATGACTCGAAAAATTCAATGAAAAACTCATCAAAAATTTCAAGTGTGTAGCAATGTATCAAGATTTTCAAAAAGAATTCCAAACATTTTGATCATTTAAGGTGTTGTTAATTTTAAATCCTATTAAAATAAGTCAATGAAGTTCAAGGATCATGTTGTAGGATCAAACTGTTTAGGGTTGAACAATGATATCCATCAAAGGTTCCAAAATATCGCTCCTCTGAATTCTAAAAATCTACTTCTATCATGTGACCAAAATGTAGCACTTTTGAATCCATGTAGTACCCAAATCCAATGCTTGTGCCCCCAATTGATAAATGTGATCAATGTGAAACTTAGGGCAAATGATACCTAGAATGCAACAATGCAGCTGAAAGACTTTATTATTACTTATGCACAAATGATGAATGCAATGAGGGTATGGAAAAATGAGATGGTGAAAATAAATATGTACAAATGAAACTAGGAAAGACCTAAGGGACAGAAGGCACCTATTTCCAGGTTTTTAGCTTTTGGGATTATTGTTTTTTTCTCTTTTTTCCTTTTTTTACTACCAAGACACCTATTGCTAGGTTTTCACCAAGGCACTTTTCTCTTTTTCAATTTTTTCAATTTTTTTAATTTTATTTTTATTTTTTTTGTATCATCAAGGTGCCTATTTGCTAGGTTTTCACCAAGACAACATTTTTTGATTTTGTAATGTTTTTAATTTCTTCATGCTTAATTTTCTCGTTTTTCTAATTTTTCTATTTTTCCAATGTTTTTGGCTTTTTAAACTTTCTGATATTTTTGTATTTGGATCTTTTCTCCTTTTTTTGGATTTTTACTTTTTCTCATGTACAAAGTTGATGCTCACTTATCTAATACTCTCAACTGATACTCTTTCCTCAGATAATCTTTCATATGATCAAGTGTGGAACCTCTTAATATGAATGCAATTGATGGGTTCTTACAATTCATCACCATCACAATCGACCAATTTGTAGGTCCTCGTTCCAAAAGAAGAAACAATGAAAAAAGGACCAAGCCAATTTTCTTCCTACTTTCCTTTCTTTTCTCTATCAACCTAATTTTTAGGATTGTCTCTCAATACTAAATCTCCCACTTGAAAGGTTCTTGGTTTAATATGCTTGTTATAATTCCGTGAGATTCAATTTTGATACACTTTCAAATCATCATAGGCTTGAGTTTGATGTTCCTCCAACAATTCCAATTGTTGAAGTTGGGTGACCCTATAATTATCATCCATAATTAATCCATGTAATGACACTCTTAGGGATGGTATTTCAACTTCTAAAGGTATAACAAATTCAGCCCCATAAACCAATGAAAAAGGCGTAGCTCCTATCAGGTTGCGAATACTAGTTCTATAGGCCCATAATGTTGGATTGATTTGAAGGTGCCAATCTCTACCTGAATTACCAACTGATCTTTTGAGGATTTTGAGAATGTTATTGTTGGTAGCTTTGGCTTGTCCATTACCTTGGGGATAGTAAATGGATGAAGAATGATGAGTAATATGGAATGTGTCACAAATTTCATCTACATTCTTTTTCTTAAACTATTTTCCATTATCTGTGATAATCTTGTGAGGAATGCCATATCTGCAAATGATATGATTAAGGATGAACATGGAAATTTGTTTCCCCATTGCAGATGTTAAAGGAATAGCCTCAACCCATTTAGTAAAATACTCTTTTGCAGTGAGAATGTACTTATGTCAATTAGAATAAGGTGGATAAATCATGTTGATCAAGTCAAAACCCCACTGATAAAATGGCCATGGTGTGATAAATGGGTTTAATTCTTATGCTGGTGTATGGATCATGTCTCCATGGTAGTGACATTTTGCACAAACCTTTACAAACTGATAAGCATCTCTTTCTAAGGTTTTCCAAAAGTACCCCATGCGTAGGATTTTCTTATCTAAGTTTAAACCACTCAAATGTGACCCACAAATCCCCTCGTCGACATATTTTAAAGTTAATTTTGATTCATCTTCCTCTAAACATCTAAGGAGCATTTTGTCAAGTCCCTTATGATACAATGTGTTAGAAAGGATGGTATAATGAGCCACTTATCTTATGAAATTTCACTTTTGAGCATGGGTTTGGTCTATAGGTAAGGTTTGGTCTTTAAGGTAGGCACAAATGGGTCCATACCATGGTGAGTCATGTCCATTTAGAAGGGCAATAATTTGGGAATCGGGTAGGTCAAATGCTAGTTTAACCAATTCTTCCACCAAGAACTCATACCTCGCGTTTTGATCGGGCACTTGAAGCAAAGATTCCAAGGTAACCATTACATCCACTGCTCTATTCTTGTCACATGGGATTTGTTCAAAAGTAATCAAAGAAAATTACTTTTTCCAATCATCCACCAATTTCTTGTAAGGCATCAATTTTTCATCCTTGGTATTATATTCATTATTGACTTGATTGATGACTAATTGAGAGTCCCCATAGAATTGTAATTCTATGACATTCCATTCCAAGGCCATCTTGATACCTATGACCAAAGCTTCATACTCCACAATATTGTTTGTGCGAGGAAACAATAACTTGTAAGATTTTTGGATTGTGTAACCTTGAGGTGTGATAAAAATAATGCCTGCCCCACTACCATTTTGGGTGTAAGATTCATCAAAGTATAAAGTCCATGTTTTGGCTTCCACATTAACAATCTCAGAATCCAGAAACTACACTTGAATGGGATGTGTAGACTCTAATGGATATTTGGCCAATTGATCTGCAATAACTTGGCCTTTGATTGCTTTCCTATCCACATACTCAATGTCGAACTCACTAAGCACCATTACCCATTTTGCAATCCTTCCAGTTAGAGCTATTTTTCTAGGTAGATATTTCAATGGATCAATTTTGGCTAATAGCTTCACCTTATGCATCAATATATAATGTCTTAACTTTTGAGAGGAAAATACCACCGCTAGGCAAGCCCTTTCCATGAAACTATAGTTTAATTCATATTTGATCAATGTTCTACTCAAGTAGTAGATAGCTCTTTCTTTTCCTTCATTATCCTCTTGTGCCAATAAGACCCCTAAATATTTTTCTATTGCTGATATATAGAGTAATAAAGGTTTTCCTTGAATAGGTGGCATCAAGATGGGTGGATTCATCAATTATGTTTTCCACAATGTGAAAGCTTTATCACACTCCTCATCCCATGTAAAGATGGTGTCTTTATGTAGCAACCTTGTGAATGAATGGCATTTTTATGCCAATCGAGAAATGAACCTCTTTATAGATTGAAGTCTTCCTTGAAGTGACCTCATTTGAATAATATTCTTGGGAACGTCCATGTCCATTATTGCTTGTACTCTTCAGGATCTACTTCAATGCCTTTTGCAGAAACAATGTAACCTAGGAGTTTTCCAGATTGTACCCCAAAAGCACACTTCTTTGGGTTGAGTCTCACTTTAAATTGTTCTATCCTTGTGAAAATATTTTCAAGTATTGGTAAGTGATCTTTTCTTTCATGTGACTTAGCTATAATATCATCCACATAATCTTCTAGGAAGGTGTGCATCATATCATGGAATATAGTGGTCATTGCTCTTCGATAAGTTTCTTTGGCATTTTTGAGACCGAAGGGCATCACATTCCAACAAAAATTACCCCATGGGCATGTAAATGATGTTTTCTCTTGACCCTCAGGTGCAATTCAAGTTTGATTATATCCACTAAATCCATCCATAAGTGAAAACATAGAATGAACGGCAGTTAGATCCACAATAGCATCAATGCTAGGTAATGGAAAGTCATCTTTTGGGAAAGCAAGGTTTAGATCTCTAAAACCCATGCAAACTCTTATGGATTTATCATGTTTGGTAACCGGTAAAATGTTGGAGATCCATTCTACATATGCAATTACTCTAATGAATCCAACCTTGAGTAGCTTTTCCAATTTTGCTTTTACTAAAAGGGCTATATGTGGATGCATTTTTCTCAATTTTTGCTTGACGGGCTTAACACCGGCTTTCACATTAAGATGATGCATTATAAAACTTGGATCCAATCTGGGCATGTCAGCATATGACCATGCAAAGTTTATTTGCTTTTCTTGAAAGAATTTGATGAACTCTTTCCTCTCCAAGGGACTCAAAGATGCTTCCAAGTGAATAAATTGGGGATCCACTTCGGTACCAATATTAAATTTTTATGTGGGTTCAATGAGTATAGGTGATATTTCATCTTCATGTGCTGGTAAGGTGT
>MU228546.1:1586462-1599642 GCA_018584345.1 Thuja plicata
ACTCGTGGCTTGGATATGTTCAAATTCTATGAAGACTTGTATCATTGTTACTGAAAATAAAGATGTAAAGATATGTTGTAGTGCCTTTGGGCCATTTATGTACCTGTTATTATGAGATCTATTATCAAAATGATGTAATTGAAAAGAAAAGAAATGTAATTGGGAGTGATAGTTCTAGGCTTGAATTCAAGGGTTATTATTTGAAAGAACAAAGTTGGAAATATACAATGTAATGTTGAATGATCTTTTCTATCTCTTCTTTGTTGCAATGAAAGAAAGAAAAAAAATGTTTATTATGCTAAAGTTGAAATGTAGTTTGTAATGAATAGTTATTCAATGTGTAGGAAGGAGAAATGGAATTAGTATATAAAGTAAGGAATATAATTGTAAACAAAATGTTATTTTCTTACCCTATCTCTTAAGTTCTAAATATGAAAGTGAAGAAAGGAAATGAAATTCAATTTGGATAAGTAATGTATATATGTTAGTAAATGATTTCATTAAGGGAACCTTAAGGAATGTAAATGTGAACTAGTAATGATGTAATGTTCAAAAAAAAATTGTTAGTTGTAATTTTTGGTCTTAAGACTTGATTCCTTATGAATTCTCTGGCGGGGAGATTACACATGATTAATGACTTATCAAATGGAAAAGGACACAAAGCTTCAATAGAAAAGGGTTTAGGAGCCCCGCAGTGTTTCATCATGTCCAATTACATTTGGAAGAGTTGGAATTGCTTTTTCATGATATCAATGGGGTTAGCCTCAGCTTCCTTTTGTTTAATTTTTTTGACATCATAATCATGGGGAAGTTTGAGACCCATTTGTGCTTGGTCTAGAAATTATTTTTCTTTTTCCTTTTCCAACACTTTTCCATGAGCTTCATGAAGAAGGGACTTTGCATTGCTTCATTAACCTTTTCATTAGTTACTTCTTCATCATTAGGGTCAATGTTTCCCCCATTGTTATTATTATTTAACCCTTGGTTGTTAGGCTCAAGATTAATTCCTCCAAGATTTTTGTTGTTTAACCCTTGGTTGTTAGGGTCAATGTTTCCTCCTCCATTATTATTGTTATTTGACCCTTGGTTATTAGGATCACCACTCGCTCCTCCATTATTATTAGTGTCCTTATTAACATGATTAATTTGGTCAGGATCCATGTTGCCAAATTGAAAGGACATTGCTGGCTTCGTCTCTTTTATAGGTTCTTGTAAGGGTCTTGAAGAGGTAAATGGATAACTTGGAAAAGGAAACTCCTTCCTTAGATAGGATCCGTCAGGTTTTAGGGTAGCCTTGATATAATGAGATCATGTAAAATCTGGCATGAACATAAGTCAAATAAAGATCTTAGACTTTTTATCTCACTTAAATGATCAATACTTGGATGATTTTGTAAAATGTCCAATAATGGTGGATTTTGATCAAGTTGAGTATACATAGAGGTAAAAAATCCAAAAGTGTATCAAAAAATGTAAGTATATTGTTTTCAAACCCTCGGGAAATATCCACTATTTTCCCTTCTTTCTTTCTAGGTGTCACTTCCTATTGTGTACGTGTCACTTTAAAGTTAGTACATGGTAATTGGAATTGCTATACATGACCCTCTGTAGTGAGTACGCGGCATTTTCCTATTGATAGACATTATTAAATTAATTCCAAGCAGCACTTTCCAGTGACTTACACAGTTTATTATTACTAACAGGCATCATTTCAGGTTGTTACACATCACAAGATTGTTTTTAAGTGTCATTGAAATTCTTATACGTGTCACTTTACCAATCAAAGTTGAATTTTCAGATTTTTTAGGTTTTAAAACTTTAAAGTCTTTGATCAGAGCTGTCAGAGAATATTCTTGTTTGAAAATGAAATACAAACTCAACACACACATCAAATTTGCATCATAACCCTAAAACAACACTAAAAGTGTATGATCTTGGTCATTTTTACAAGTATAGCACAATAAATTCTTCCAATCAATCTACCAAGAGTCAAAAAAATATGGTTTTTAACAATGGCTCTAGAAGGTAATTTTACTATTTTTACCAGATTTAATCACACCTCCATTCTAAATCATGCCAAGTTCCTTTACCCCCTTGTGGGCTTCCCACATGCACAAAAGTATGATTTTGCGCAATCCCGAAGGACTACTCGAGGAAGTGAGGATGACTTGCACACAACTTAGTCACTTTCTGATTAAGGTAAAGTGTATTTATTTATAGTGGGTTGGATGATATCATGGAAAAAGTGATTGTCTCCCACTTTTGGTCATTCCCTCTCACCGCCTTCGTAAAGGAATTCTCGGGAGGCAGGCCATCTAAAGCTCTATTTTAATCTAGCATACATGGAAAGCAGAAAATGAACTTAGTCCAACAAGTTTGGGAATTTGATTCACTCAAAGAGTGAAGAGCATATCCCTATTATCTTCCTTCATTCCAAAATCTTCAAACACACTTGTTCAATTTCAACCCCTTGACAAGGAGGTTCTTATAAAGTAAATGTTTGATTAATTCCTCCCTTTCTTTCTACCAAATTGAACTCACATGTTTGGCTTTTTCATCCTCTTTGAAAAGTAGAGAGCATATGCCTAATGCTTGTTCAACTTGGACAATAATAAGGGTTTTCCTATTATACTAGATTTAAAAGAATGCCACAATTTAATCAATGCAAGCTTGATAAGATAAGTACCTTGTTTCGAAGCTAGCAAAGGCTAGGTGCATTTTTGATGGATTTTGCTTTTTTTTGCTACTCACCTAGTGGTGATCGTTCCCACTTTGGCTCCTCCAACAAGTTAGTCAACACAACCAAAAAAGTGAATAAATCTTGAAAATCAACTTGAAAACATGCTCCTAAGTTCTTTTTAATCTAAATTTGCAAGAATCAATTTGAAGAACTTAAAAACAAGAAATCAACTTAAAGCGTAGGGAATTTCTTCTTGTAAGAAAAAAACACTTTTATATAATGATCATAAAGGTGTTCCTCTTCCTTTAAATTTTCTAAAATGTTGGAAACATGAATTTGGTTATCATGTTTGGTTTGTGCTCTTACCTCTTTGCTTGGCTTTGTGACTCAAAATTCTGGTTTCTGTACTTTCTTGTGTTTGCTCATCTATGGGAAAAACACAGACAAAGATTTAGAAAATAGAATTTAAATATTTAATAGCAAAATACAATAGAAAATAGTGAGCAGAATTTAGCAGCTAATACGTGGTATTTCATTGTTAGCAAGCGTTATTTAAAACATTCAAAGCGTCAATGAAATTATACTATGTGGCATTTAAAAATGCACAGGTGGTAAAATAAACTTTGAAAGTGTCACAAAATGTTTAAAATACAAAATAGAATAGATCACACATGACAGTTGACTGTTCACAGGCGGCACTTTGCAGCTTGCAAGCGACGCTTTACCAGCTTACGCGTCACACTTTGTCTCATACGTGGCAAAATAAATGAGACAAAGAAAGAGTAGAAACTTCACACGTCATTTAAATGCTCATACACATCATCAGATTTCTCATACGTGTCATTTTACCTATTTTCTACAAATAGAAACAAAATAAATCCAAAAACACACAAAAATCTAATAAAATGATGTAAAATAAGGTCTAAAGCCCCACGGTGGGTGCCATTTGTGTGTGAGTTAATACACCTTCATGAAATTAGGATGATTAGCTAATATTCTATGGAAAGAAACAAGAAATTTAATCTAAAGAATTGAAATTAACATCCATAACATTCCATGGTTCTCTATCTAGGCTTTGCAAGTAGAGCTCTCAACTTTAATGTCCACTAGTGACCATCCTAGAATGAGAAATTTATGATAAATGCCTAATCTAGCTCTCAATTATCTCAAAATCTCTTAAAGATGAACTCAAATGCTAATTATATGTTCTCAAATCTCACAATTTTCTCTCAAATACTCAAGATAATGCTAAAATTCTATCAAATTGCCTATAGTGATGATGTTATGCATTCACATTTTCTAGGATCTCCTTATGCTTAGAAATGGCTTGTATTTATAGTAAAATCCCAAGGGTAGGGGGTATAGTGAATTGACCATGGGTTAATCCTTGGTTGAGTTTGATCCCTCAAATGGTTTCAAGTGGGGGACCATTTAAATGGTTGTCTCAAAGGTTGGTACAAAGAGACAAAGTCCTCAATTCTCATTGGTTGATCAAATTATGTTGAAATAAATTAGGATTTATTTAATTCAATCATTTAAGTAAATTAGCCATGTAAGAGTGAATAGGTTCATTTTAATTTTTGATTTAAAACTATATAATTAATTGATTAAAATCAATTATATAATTTTGATTAACCCCTTTTAGGCTTGGATTTGATTATTTGATGTCATTATTAATTAATCTTTTGATTTTATTTGATTTAATCCAATTTGATTGATAAATGTCCATTTAATTTGATTTTGATCCATTTTGAAGCATTTTAAGCATTTTGATGAGATTTGCTGAGATTTGGAGACTTTGGTGATACAAAGACACCTGGTCAATTTTGGGTGTCTACACCTTGTTTTGCAATACCTTCTTGTGTTTGATATTGAATGTGTATTCTTGCAGGTACTCAATCCACTTCATATGCTTGTGACTAAATTTCTCTTGGGAGTTCAAGAAACTTAATGCTTGGTTGTCAGAAAAGACTATGAACTCTTTTGGAAGCAAATAATGCCTCCACTTTCTCAGTGCCTAAAATAGAGCATACATCTCTAGGTCATAAGAAGAATATTTCTTCTTAGCTTCAGTCAACTTCTTTGAATGGAAATCCACTAGTCTTCCCTCTTGGCTTAAGACAACACTAATTGCCACATTACTGGCATCACATTCTACTATAAATAACTTCTCAAAGCTTGGAAAAACCAAAATAGGTTGTGTAGCAATATTTTTCTTTAACAATTCAAAACCATGGTCATCTTGTTCATTCCATGCAAACTTAGTCTTCATACCTCCTTTAATAGCATCCAACATGGGGGCACAAATTGCACTAAATTTCTTGATAAAATTTGTATAATATTGGGCCAGGCCATGAAAAATACTTACCTCTATTGTTGTCCTTGGAGTAGGCTAATTGAGAATGGATTCCACTTTGCTTGGATCCATCTTTAGGTTTCTTTGAGATAGTACAAAACTAAGGTATACTAGCTCTATCTTGATGAACTCACACTTTTCTAAGTTGATCATCAACTTCTCCTCCCACAGCTTCTTAAAAACCATTTCCAAGTGTTTGAGGTGCTCTTCTCTTGTCTTACAATAGATGAGTATATCATCTAAGTAGACTACCACAAACTTTCCAATATAGTATTTGAGGACCTATTTCATTAATCTCATGAATGTAGATGGAGCATTTGAGAGTACAAATGGCATTACAAGCCACTCATATAGTCCTTTTTTTTATTTTGAAGGTTGTTTTCCACTCATCCCCTTCATTTACCATGATTTTATGATAGCCACTCTTTAGGTCTATCTTTGTAAAGTATCTTGCTCCTCCTAGATAGTCCATTAGGTCTTATATCCTAGGGATAGGGAATATATACCTTATTGTAATCCTATTGATTGCTCTAGAGTCTGTACATAACCTCCAAATTCCTCCCTTTTTAGGTGTTAGGACTATGGGAACAACACATGGGTTAATGCTCTTTCTTATAAGGCCTTGTTCTAGGAGCTCTTGAATTTGTTTAGCAATTTATTCATTCTATTAAGGATTCATTTTATAGGATTCCTTAATGGGTAAGGTAGCTCCTGGTATTAGGTCTATCTAATGGCTTACAAACCTCTTAAGGGGTAGGGTTTATGGTTGTCCATCACTCACTATACCTTCATACCTTTTTAACATCTCTTAGACTTCTTTAGGTAGCTCTGTCCTCTTCTCTGATTTGTCTGCAACTTCCTTTGGCTTTAACACCAGTAAAAATACAACTCCTTCTGCTTCTTCTAAAGTCTCTAAGAAATCCTTTTCATTCACCATGAGAACAATAGGACTAGTTTTCTTCAATTCTGCATCCTCCAACAATGACTGAATTTTGTATGTCACATTGTCCTTCTTGAAGGAGTATGAATTTCTCACTCCATCATGTATGGCCTTTCTATCAAATTGCCATGGTCTACCTAGGAGCAAGTAACATGTGTCCATAGGTAAGACATCACATAAAACTTTATCCTTTTATCTCCCAATTGAGAATTCTACCCAAGCTTTCTCATTCACAAGGACATTTTCTCCTTTGTTTAGCCAAGTGACCTTGTAGGTACTAGTGTGGGGTATCCTTGTCATGTTCAACTTGTTGACTACCTCCTCTAAAACTATGTTGTCAGTGGACCCTGAGTCTATTATGACTCTACACATTTTACCCATCATCTTACACTTTACTCTAAATAGTGATGTCCTTTGACTGAGTTCTTCCTTCACTGGATCTTTGATTAGAGTTTTTCTCATCATGAGATTCTCTCCCTCCTCTGATTCTAATGGAACTTCAGGGTTATTTTTTCCACCACTTGTCTCCTCATGAGCATAGTTCACTTTTTTGTCACCTCCTTGAGAGGTACTTCCCTTCTCTAGACACCTATATGCTAGATGTCCTAACTAATTACAGTGAGAGCACTTCATATTGGCAAAATAGTTGCCTCTTCCTTGGCAACTGCCTCTTCCTTTGTTGTTAGAGTTACTCCATCTACTTGAACTTCCCCTATTGAATTTTCCCTCATGTTGTTCAATGAGCTTAGTCTCTTCTTGACCTTTAGATTCAGAGTTTCTTCCTCCATATCCACCTCTTTTTCCTTTGTTGTCTCTTCCTCTGCCGCTTCCTCTGGAGATGCTTGAATTTTGTTTCTTCTTTAACTTATCTTCCACCTTGATAGCAATTTGGTGGCACTTCTGAACTATGTCTAGAGTCAAAAAAATAATCTCATCTTGAATGGTCCATTTAAGTCCATTAAGTTATCTTTCTACCTTCACTTTCTCATCCTCTGCTACTCTTGACCTCATACAAAGTCTCTAAAATTCTTCACTGTATGAGTTTACATCTAGGTCCTTCTACCTTAGACCTTGTCTTCTTTTGTGTAGTTGGATTTCATAATCCTCATGGATATAAGAATCAGTGACTTTTGTAACCATAGCCTTCCATGAAGTAATGGGCCTTTTCCCTTCCTTTTCTCTCTCATCTTTGATGAATTTCCATCGAGTGAGTGTAGACCCTCTGAGTCTAGCTTTTGCAACTTTCACCTTTTGAGCCTTAGTGATACCATCACACTCAAAATGGTTTTCTAGTCCCTCTATCCAATCAAGGACTACCTCTGGTTCCATTTTTCCATTGAAAATAGAAACTCCTTCCAATGCTTTGCCACTCATATCTCTTAGGGCTCTGAAGAATGGCTCCTCATTAAGGACAAGAAGAATGGATCCTCATTAAGGACAAGGTCAGCTTCAGGGATCTCATCTTCAAGGGAAATCTCCTTGCCTTTCCCTTGAATCATGTCCTTCACTTCATCTGCTTTCACATCAAATTCATCCACTTTTTGCTCTAATTGAGCCAACCGATCTTGGAGTAGTATATTATCCTCTTCTTGTTCATCTACCATCTTAGCCAACTCAGCATTAGTTACCATTGTTTATTCTCCAATTGATTCTTTTGGCTGCAACATTAACCACAAGCCTGATCAAAAGAGGCTCTAATACCAATCTGATGGATGTGTTCCAAGATTGGTTTTCACTACTCAATTAAGGTCTTAACTTGCCTTAGTCTACCTAGGATCCTAATTCTCTTCTAGAATCCACCAAATTCTTGAGTCTTCACACCCTAATACTATTCTAACTCCACACTAAGAGTTAGTTGTTCTGTGCTCAATCTTGAAAGATTCCCACCATTGAAAGTACTCCTTGCATTTACGCTTCCTTGGATGTCTCCAATCTCAAATCTTCACAAAGTTCTTAAAAAGTGCTACAAAGGACATGTTTTCCTTCAATACATCCATATGACATATTTTTAATCCCATTTGAATGGGTCTTCTATTCCAAAGTGATCAACTTCCACCTTCACAATGCTTTTGAACCTATTAGGCCTAGTAGCCCTATTAGCCCTATCCAGAGGGTTTTTCTGGATTCATGTCAAAAACATCCACACAACTCTAAAAAAAAACTAGGAATTGGATATAATTTTCCAAGACCTTAAATATTTTTAATGTTTTAGCTCCTCAAACCATCCGTACACTATTGTCCTAAAATGTAGGTCTTTTAGGCCTATTTTCAAGCATTGACAGTGACACACTGATTTCTTTCTAGAAATGTGTCAAGATATATTGAATAGGATCTAGGCTCATAGGAAGGGATCAATTAGACCCTAAGGCTCCTAGAACCACACTTGGTTTCTTTCCCTCACGCAATCCTTTATAATGGCACTTGATTCTTACTCTGTTACACCCCTAACCAGACATACCTTGTTCGCCTAGAGAATAAATTTAAAATAGAATCTCTACTCTTCAATACGTCTCCTTGCATATTTACACTATACACAGGCTCACCTAAAACATTCATCCACCCTTAGGAGATTCCCATGGTTAGATTTCATGGGGGAGCCGTGGAAACACAAACTACTCTAGACTGGACCAGCAGACTCCCTAAATCATAATCAATTTACAAATCCTACTAAATAAACTCTACAATAATTGCACACTGAATGGAAGAGTATTAAAAATAACTACTCAACATAGATCCAACACTACTTCAAACAATTCAATCCATCTGATCACTTTGTAACTCAAAAGTGCTGAAATATTGCTAAAACCCAGAATTGCAGAGCTTCTTACTATTACAAAAACTTGCTTACATTCAATCTACCTTGGGAAATGAGTCCTCAAGAATCTTAGGATACTACCTCCACCATTTTAGGCCACTATCATTGATTTCTCACCTCCATCTCGAGAGGAATCCAAATGTTGTCTATGTTGCATGTGTTAGAATAGTCCCAAGGGATAAGTGAGAGGGGGGGTGAATCAGTTATCAACTAGTTTAATTCTTTTCTTCAATTAATTTGAGAATAAAATTAAGTATTAACACATTTAGATAACATAATATAGAGCACAACAATTTTGGTTATGGGGAAACCAAATAGGTAAAAACCCCAGTGGGAATTAGCGCCCATAAAGAACTGTACTTGGGTATAATTATCCTTGTTAGGAGATCTTGCAACCATATTAGGAGTTGTTCTTTACAATGAAATAAGTACAGTGGCCTAGTTAAGGGTCTAACCCTATTAAGAGTCTTTTACAAATAACCCTGTTAGGGGTGAGGACTCACTATCCAAAAAGCTCATTGCTAAAATGATAAAGGCTGCAACCTTCAGTAAAATAGATATGCACTATATCTGATAAATGAACTATTTGAGTAGACCTAGTGTCTTGATCAATTCTAGTGTGTTGTATACTTCCACTTATTCTTTACATAGATCTTTTCTTGATGAATGAAATGTTTCTACTGTCCCAAAACAATGGACATTCTATTTTGTACTGTTTCTATCTCTTTTCTTATCATTCACACTTAGTATTCTCCAAATGAACTACTATAAGTATCTTCCCAAAATATGTGACCTTTGTTGGCTTTAGGAGTCCCTTCAATACTTCTTTATCTAGCCACATCAAGCATGCAACCTAATTAGAATCATGCAACCGAAACTGAATAGACACAATGCTTCACAAAGTTGTCTCCACCAAATTAACTCAAACATCATGATTCAGATAGAACACATTTGGTGCCTTTAGATATTATCTTTAACTCATAACTAAACATGAATACAAACACGCATATCCCAAATATAGGTGCAACTCAAGAAATAATGTAATTGCATTAACTCTTCATAGATAATCTTTAGTCACTATAACTGCCATAACTGATTAACATAACTCAACTGAAACTTCATATCTGACTCGGCGTGAATGCACATAATATCTAGAACATGTATATACCATTGAAATAAACACGCATATCTCCAAACCATTTGTACTGATAATTGCATATAGAACACCATTGTATATTATATGTTGTCATCACTGACAAACATAGAATCAACTATTTGCACAGAGGCAAATCTCCAACAATCTCCCCCTTGGACATTGATGGCAACATATGATATCATCAACTCAAATTGTTTTCCTTCTTTTTACAATCTTCTCGATATCCTCATCAAAGGTTCCTCTTCACTGTTGCTGCTCTTTTGACTGTATACTCCCCCAGAGTATATGCTCCCCCTTAATAATACTCCCCCTTTGACATCAATGGAAAAGGGTGCAAAACATTATTAAGCAGAGGTACTACTCCAGAAGTAAAGTAGTCAACCATTCATCAGTCACCAAGGACTGATGTTCTTGTTGTAAGTTCTAATTAGACTCAGGAAAGGGAATTACTCCCAACTTCTCCCTAAGATACTCAAAAGTATCTTTTGATAATGGCTTTGTAAAAATATCTTCTAATTATTCTTTAGTTCTCACATAATCCAACTTTACTTCTTTGTCTGTAACTTTTTCTCTTAAAAAAGTGGTATTTGATCTCAATGTGTTTTGTCTGTGTGCATCATAGGATTCTTTGACATATTGATAGTACTAGTGTTATCACAGTGAATAAAAATAGGATAATAATTCAGAATACCAAAGTCTTTAATCATTTGTTTGATCCAAACCATTTTTGAACAATTAAATGCTGCTGCAACATACTCAGCTTTTGTTGTTGACTGAGAGATACAATTCTACTTTTTAATTATCCAAGTGACCAACCTGTCTCCAAAAAATACTCCTCCTCCTTATGTACTCTTTCTTTCATCAACACAACCTACCCAATCAGCGTCAATATACACATGAAGTTGTATATTCTCTGAGTTAGGATACCATAAACCATAGTTTATAGTCCCCTTTAAGTATCTAAAAATTATTTTTATTTCGATTAGGTGATTTTTCTTGGGTTCAACTACAAATATTCCAACAATGCCAACTACATTAGAAATGTCAAGTCTAGATTGAGTAAGATATATGAGTTTTCCAATCATAGACTTGTATAGAGTCTTGTCAACTATTGTGGAGTCATCATCTTTAGATAGCTTGCTTCCTATTATCATGGGGGTGCTTACTGGTTTGCAATCTTCCATTTTTAAAGTCTTCAATATCTCCTTCACATACTTAGACTGATTTATGAATATGCCTTTGTCTATTTTTTTTACATTCAATCCAAGAAAATATTTGATAGGTCCAATCATGCTCATTTCAAACTCACTTTTCATTTCTTTGGCAAATTCTGCACTAAGTTTGTCATTACCTCCAGAGATAATGTCATCAACAAAAATAGAAACATGTAGTAATCCTTCATCCATCTCTCTTATGAATAAGTTACAGTCTGTTGCTCCTTTTCTGAATCCTATCTTTGTTAAGTAACCATCAAGTCTCTCATACCAAGCTCTTGGGGCCTGTTTAAGTCCATAAAGTGCTTTCTTTAGTCTACATACCATGTCTGGTTTGTCTGAAAGTATGAATCCTTTAGGCTGCTCTATGTAGACTTATTCCATCAAATCACTGTATAGAAAGGATGACTTGACATCCATTTGATATACTTTAAAGTTATTGAATGTTGCATAGGCCAAAAACAAATTGATAGCTTCCAGTCTGCTCATAGGGGCAAATGTATCACTGTAGTCCATTCCTTCTCTCTGTGCATATCCTTTACATACTAATCTTTCTTTGTTTCTTACCACTGTGCCTTCTTCATTTATTTTGTTCTTGAATATCCACTTTGTTCCAATCACATTCTTGTCATGAGGTCTAGGGACTAGTTCCCATGTATCATTCTTGATTATTTGATCTAAATCTTTTTGCATAGCACTTTGCCAATCTAAATCATTGCACACATCGTCTACACTTAACGGTTCAATCTGTGAAAGTAAGCATACCTCTTCATCAATGGTTAAACCTTTTTCTCTAGATCTTGTCAAGACTTTAGCACTCTAATTTCCAATGATGTCTTCCTTAGAGTGGTATTTGGATGTGTATTTTGAGTTTTTAGGAGTGACACTTTCATCTCTAATCTATGATTCTTCTTCACTTGGTTCAGGATTGTTACATGAAACATCAATAGAGTCAAACATTTCTTCAATAACTATGTCCTTCATGATGGGTTTGGGCTCATCTTCAATCATGGCAGCACATTCATAATATCTTTCTTGATTCATAAACTTCTCATCAATCTTCACATGAGTACTTGCAATGATCTTCTTCAACTTTAGATTAAAACATCTATAGGCTTTGCTTTTAGTAGAGTAACCAAGAAAAATACCTTCATCACTTCTAGCATTAAACTTTCCAATGCTATCATCTCTTTTGATGTAGCACTTCCTTCCAAAGATTCTAAAGTATTTTACAGTAGGTAAATTACCAAACCAAAGTTCATAAGGTGTCTTGTCTATGCCTAGTCTAAATTGTATGCTATTGATAGTATAGACTACTGTATTGACAGCATCTCTCTAATAGGTATGGGCAACTTTTCCTTCAATCATGATAGTGCGTGTTGTGTCAAGTATTATTTTGTTCCTTCTTTCTGCAATCCCATTCTGTTGAGGGGTTCTAGATGCAATTAACTATCTTTTGATTTCATGTTCTTTGCAGTAATCATAAAATTGGTCAGAGGTGAATTCTCCTCCTCTATCAGATCTCAGACATTTTATCTTCAATCCAGATTCATTCTTAACCTTAGCTTTGAATACTTTGAACTTCTCAAAATATTCAGATTTCTCTTTTAAGAGTGCCACCCACATCATCCTTGAGAAATCATCAAAAAAAAAATTGAAATACCTTTCTCCATAGTATGATCTTGTTTGAGTAGGTCCACATAGGTCTGTATGTATCAAATCTAATTTGTTTTCAGTAGAGTTTTGTTTACTCCTAAATGAGGTCCTCACATGCTTCCCCATCACACATTCCCTGCACATAGTTTCAACTGGTCTTGCAATACTTGGAAGGTCTCTTATTGCCTTTACATTACTTATCTTTGTGTGTGTCAAATGATGCACCTGTTACCTATGACACAACACTTCAATAAGTCATTAGATTAGTGAAAAATAGCATAAAAGAGAAAAGGTTAGATACAAATCACTAAAACCAACTTATTTCTCCCTATCTAGGAAGAGTTTGAAAAATGCCATAATCAT
>MU228546.1:1622557-1650573 GCA_018584345.1 Thuja plicata
CTCATAATTGATTTTTCTCAATTATCTGAATATTAAATTCAAATATTTGGAAAGAGGATATTTATTCAATAATTAAATATTATTTAATTCCTTTTATGTGTCTCAGCTAAAGAGGGTGAATTTAATTTAATTAAAGTGCTAGGACTTTATTAATTAAATTAATTCGATCATAGGATTTGTTTAGCCAAATAGGTATTTAGAAATTAAATGTGATGTATGATTGATACAGATTTAGGATTTTCTGTATTTGACACTCAGGTCGAGTAGAGTCAGTTAAAACTCAGAATTGCCTAGTACAATAGGACTTTGATGATTTAGAAGCATGACAAATGCAACAAAATTGGTTATAGTTGCAAGATGCCAATTTTGGGGTGTTACACATCACTATCAAAATATTTTGCAATATAAAAAGATTTCTTACCTTTGTCCTTGTAGCTTTTGTAACTTTTGAAATATTTCTTGGCTTTATACTTGTTGAAATTTCTCTCACCTTTTTCTTCTTTGTTTGGACATTTAGCAGCAATGTGACCAACCTCATCACATGAAAAGAAAATCAATGGTATTCTTCCTTTGTACTATCCTTTTCCTTTGGCAGCTCTCTTTGCAAGTAGTGTTTCAATTATTTCTAGATCTATATCATCAGAATCATCATCACTTTCACTATCAATATGTTTTCCTTTTGAGTTTATATCCATCTTACCAAGGTTTAATTTAGCTTTGAATGAAGACTCAAAATTGCTAGGATTAGGAGAATAATTGTCAAAATTGTCCAACTCAAAAGTTTTTAGCCTTCCAACCAATGCATCTAGAGTTATATCATTACTGCACCTCATCTCTTGAATAACCAAAACTCTAATTGCATAGATAGGAAGTAAAGTTATTAATACCTTACTAACCACTATTTTGTCTTCAATCATTCCACCAATAGCTCTAATGGCACTGACACTTTTCTTGATTCCTTCACTATATTTTGTAATGTCTTCTCCTTCTTTCATTTTTATTTGATCAAACTAACCTATGAGATTATCTTCTAAGGCTCTCTTTACATTGTCATCTCCTCCATGGATATCATGCAATTTCTTCCACATATCATAGGTATTAGGGCAGTCCTTGACTTCATAAAATTCCGAATAGCTGAGTGAAGAAGCTATATGAATCATCATTATGTTATAATTCTTTGTGTCCACCATCTAATCCACAGACATAGGTCTAGGTGGTTCCACATACTTGTGGTGTAAGAATTGCAAACTAGTATCTCCAATAGTAGATAGATGTATCCTCGTCAACTCTTGTCATGCAACAAAGTTGTCTTTTTTAAGCTTGGGGATCTCCCTCCTATAAGACATCTCTGATATTTAGCTCAGGCCTTGAAACCTTCCCTGAAAGAACCAAATTATTTGATACCCATTATTGGAAATGAGTTGAGTAACTAAGAGGGGAGGGGTGAATCAATTACCACAAAAAAAATTCAAATCCCTTAGATGTCTTAATCAAAATTATCATTGTTACTCGGTTAACAAAGATATTTTGTTGTTACTCAATTAATAAAAGAATCTTAAGATATTAAGTGTGATTATCCTTTAGTGAATAAGTGCATAAACATAAAGCATAAATAAAATGACATGTACACAAATGACACCAATATTTAATGTGGAAACCCAATTTTGCAAAACAACCAATTGCAACTGGTTACTATTTTTCATTCTTCTGAAGTGAGCCCTGTTAGGATCCAAACCCTGTTAAACGTTATAAAACACATTGTAAGGTGTGACCCTATTAGAGGATTTAATCACCCTATTATGAGTGGCCTTGTTAGAGGTCTTCAAAAACTTCAATGTATAAAATGCCACCTTGTGAGAGGATTTATGAAAGACTGTTAAGTCTACCCTATAAAGAGATTTGGATCACTGCTACAATTGTTAGAGAGTAATAATGGATTGAACTGATTGAAGAAGAAACTATCTTTGTTGATTCGGATCTCTATTCTAGATTTAAACTAGATCCTTACTGATCAAATATTCTTTTACAACTCGGTCTAGATATTTTGTCCTTAATCAAAATTCTATCTTATTTTGCCTTCACTCTTCATAACAAAACTCTTCCACTTCTACTACTTCCTCTTATTCAATCCAAACTTGACCTTGTATATATATATGATAAGCCTTGTCAAGTCAGCTTGAATAACCTTCAAAATAAACAATAAAGCTTAAGTTTCTCATCCATAATTAACCAATTAAACATTAAGTGTAAACTGCTATTAGTCAATTGACAGTAAATGCATAACTTGGTTGACACTGTAATCCTTCAATGCCCAACCAATTCTAGGCAGAAACCAAATTTACTATAATGCCAGAGTGAACTTGGTTAGTACTAAAAATCACTTTGGCTGATACTGGGGTCTTATTCAGTGCCTGAGAGAGCTTGGCATACATTGATGGTGCCTAGTTAGGTATGTAACATCACTACATTTGTATATACATTTGAGTAACATCAATGATAATACATAATTGAATAATTGTCTTTAAACACACACACACAGACACACACACACACACATATATGATGCAAGAGCATTTTGGGTCTTTAAACACACACACACACACACACCAAAAATATGTTTACCTTTGTTCTTTAGCTTGTTTGGAAGTTGCTCAAAGAAGTACTCTGTTACCCTATTTCTCGGGTATGCTTGTTCTGAGTTGCTTCTGTCGCTTGGGTATGCTTGTTCTGAGTCCATTTTCTATTTCTCAAGTACTCTTGGCTCGATTCATTTTTCTATTTCTCAGGGGCTCTTTTCCCAAGTCATTTTATATTGCTCGGGGTGTTCTTTACTCGAGTCTTTGTTTTTGCTTGGTCATCCTTTGCCCAAGTTGTTTATTTTGGATTTGGATCATCTGGCCAACTTATGTATTTAATTTTTGTGGCTTAATTAATGTGGGGTCTCTCATTGGGATCTATGTGAAACTAAATCTGGGTCTCACTTATGGATTTGAGCACCGACCTCTTTGGTGGACTCTTGTATATATCAATTTCTTTGTTCTTAGTTTAGGGAGAAGTTTTTGGAAGTTAGTAGTTTTGGATAGAAGATTAAGTTTTGAAATATTTGGAAGGAAAGTCTATGATCTCTCATGTATGAAGATCAATCTATAATTCATTGAATGTATATGGTCCAAACTTTTAAGGCCTTACAGCCCAACATGTAATGATTTTGATTAATTAATGAAACAAATCTCTATTGTTTATTCTCTCAATTTGCTGTTGTTGTTTTTGCATTGTATCTGCAAGATGATTTGGTAGTTGGGAGTGCTTTTGGCCCCTCCTACAACCCTCCTTATGTCAGGTGGTATAAAAGCATTTGTGAGATCTAACTTCCTTCTTGTAAACCCTAACCCTAGTTGGTGATATTGTTGTGGGGTAGCAGATTGGAATCTGACCTACAATTGTAGAGGGATTCAAGATGGTTCTTGGGAGATGAAATGCAAATCCAAGTCTAGCTGATATGCTTAGATAGATGGGTGCAAGATTGGAATTTTTTAAGACAACCCAGTGTAGAGGAATACATATTGAATATGTTAGTGATGATGACTTTGAATAAGTTCAAGGTGAAGTTGCACCTACACCTATGATGGATCAGGAAGAAGAGAGATTCCTGCAAGCATTGACAAGTTTGAAATCCACACCTTAGTTTAATCCTCCTAAGCATAGTGGAAAATTGGATTATGATGAGTTGATAGATAGGATAATTGAGATGGAAAATTATTTTGAATATGAGAATGCATTAGAGGAAAAGAAGGTGAATATTACAAGCACAAAGTTGAAAGGTCATGCATCCTTATGGTGGGAACATCTGCAATTGGATAGAAAGAAGAAGGGTAAAGACAAAATCAAGGTATGGGATAAGATGGTAAATAAATTAGAAGGCAAGTTTATACCTTGTGATTATTAGAATAACCTACTTCAGATAATGCAAATTTTGAAGCAGAAGGATAGATTAATAAAAGACTACACTAAGGAATTCTATAGATTAGACATCAGATCTGGACATGTTGAAGATGAGGTGGAAAGAGTAGAAATATATCTGAATGGAATTAGAAGTTCTATACAAGATGAGATCATCTTGTTCAAGATGGAATTCCTTGAGGAGCCATATCAATTTGACCTAAAAGCTGAGGAGAAGTTGAACAAAAGGTATGAACAAAGACAAAGAGGTAGAGGTGGTAGATTCTCTAGAGGAAGAGGTAGATCTCATGGGGAGAATAGTAGATCTGAACTAGAAAAGTCAATTTTAGATACATCTCAGGACAAAGGAAAGACTAAATGGAAAGGTGGAAGTTCATATCGAGGAAGAGGAATTACTCCTGAGGTGGTTATAGAAAAAGAGGATTCCAAGTAACTTGTTACAATTGTGGTGAGGAAGGACATAAATCTTTTAAGTGTACACATGCAAGAAAGAAGATTGGTAGTAGAAGAAATGCTTTGGTGTAAGAAGAGTCACCAAATGAAGCTAAGAAGGAAGGAAATCTCATGATCTGAAGGATACTATTAAGTGAGAAAGATAAGCAAGATCCTATGAGGAGAAGTTTGTTCAAGACCAGATATAGAGTTGTAGACAAAATTTAGAAGGTGATTGTTGATAGTGGAAGCTCAGAGAATTTGGCATCTGAGGAAATGGTCACCAAGTTTCAATTGGAGAGGATGAAGCATCTAAACTCTATGAGATCTCATGGATCAAGGATGAGCATACATTAATGGTAGGTGAACAATGTTTTGTGAATCTAAAAATTTTAAAGTATTATGAAAACATGTTGTGTGATACTATGCCAATGGATTGTTGTCATATTTTTTTGGGTAGACCTTGGAAATATGGTAGACATGCTATACATGATGGAAGATTGAATATATATTCTATTTGGGTTGATGGTAAGAAGCAAATTTTGTTACCTTTGGTTGATGAATATTATGGTGAGATATGTACATCAGTGAAAGTTTGTTTGATGGAAGGTAGGAAGTTTATTAAGGATTTCAAAAGAAATGATATTTTTTATGCTTTTCTTCCTAACAAATCGAGTAAGAATATAGAAGATGAAATTCCTACAAAAGTTGAGAAGTTTCTCACTAAGTAAAAGGAGATCATTTTAGATAATGTACCCGATTGTTTTCCACCAATGAGAGATATCAGTTATTGTATGGATCCAATTCCTGGAGCTAGTTTACCAAACAAAGCACCACATTGGTTAACACCAACTGAGAATGAAGAGCTTAACCCAAAATTTCATGAATCGTTGAACAAAGGTTTGATCTGAGAAATTTTGATTCCATGTGTAGTACCTATTGTGTTGGCACCTAAGAAGAATGGAGAATGGATAATGTGCACTGATTCAAGAGAAATTAATAATATCATAGTTAAGTATAGATTTCCTATACCAACAATGGATGATATAATGGATTGTTTGAGTAGAGCAAGATATTTTACCAAAATTGATTTGAAAAGTGGATATCATCAAATCAAAATCAAAGAAGGTGATGAATTTAAGACTTCTTTCAAGACAAAGGAAGGTTTTTATGAGTGGTTGGTTATGCCTTTTGGTTTAACTAATGCACCAAGTACATTTATGAGGTTAATGAATGAATTTTTGAAGACATTCTTGAATAAATGTGTGATTTTATACTTGGATGATATTCTCATATTTAGTAAGACTAGAGAAGAGGATTTGATGCATATAAGGCAAGTGTTGTAGAGATTGAAAGAGGAAAAGTTGTTGATAAATCTAAAGAAGTGTTCCTTCATGAAAGAAGAGCTTGTGTATCTAGGTTTTGTGATTTCAGCTGATGGTTTAAAGATGGATCCTGATAAGGTTGAAGCTATACTATGTTGGGATACACTTGAGAATGTCATTGAGGTAAGATCATTTCATGGATTGGCAATTTTTTATATGAATCTTATTAGAAATTTCAATTCTATTTTTAATGCTATGATTGAGACAATGAGAGGAGACAAAAGAGAATTGAAATGGACACATGGAGCTCATAAGAGTTTTGAGACTTTGAATTTTAAAGTTTATTATTTACCTATGTTAGCCTTACCTAATTTCAATAAGGTATTTCAAGTTTAATGTGATGCAAGTGGAAGTGCATTTGTTGCTGTGTTTACTCAAGAAGGTAAACATGTTGCTTTCTTTGGTGAAAAGTTGAATGATTCTAAAGAAAATATTTTTCTATGATCAAGAGTTCTATGCTATTGTTCAAGCTATGAAGAAATGGAGACATTATTTTATGCCAAATGAATTTGTGTTGTATACTGATCATAAGGCTTTACAATATCTAGGTATTCAGAATAAGTTGAATCAGAGACATATGAAATGGGTAGAGTATTTGCAGAGTTTCTGATGGGGAGCTCCCTCTCCTAGAGCTTCCTTTCTCTCTCCTAGACCTTCTCTTGGTATTTCTTAGGGTCTCATTCACTACCCTAACTAGAGGATCCTAATTTGATCCAATACCACACTAGGAGCTCTCCACCAAGTTCAATCCTTCACTAAACCCTTCACCATAGCGTTACACTATCATGGCTTACTTTAGAAATCTATCCTTCCAACTGACTCTCCTTCTTGTGAGTTGGATTCTTGACTCCTTTATAGTCTCTTTAAATACTTCTTGATCCAATCTTGAGGATCTTTAATCCAATTTCCAATTGGGTTCAAGATTCTAGTCTTCTAGGCCTTGTAGCCTTTTTAGGCCTATTAACCCTCCTAAACACTGAAAATATGGATTTTATCTCAAAATACCTTAACACCCCTAGAATCCAAATAAATATTCCTTGTGGATTTTTTGTAACCTTAGATATTTTCTAGGTTTGAAGTTCCCACCTTGTCCGTACAATGGACTTTCACCAAACCCCTAAAATTGAGGGTTTCAAGGGCATGAATACTGGTCTGGTTTCTTTACTTTCTTTAACTGATCTAATGAGCTCCTCTAAAATTATCCTCCCATCAAAATTTCTATGTTACATGCCCCTACACTCCACCATTTATTTGCACACACCAATCACCAAGAAATCACCATTGCTACTGTACTGTTCAGTTTCCCTAACCAGAGTAACCAGTACTCGCCTAGGGCCTGCATGTTCTCTTGCCTTCCCTACACACAAACACACACTCCACACACTATGCAAACAATTTATATACAATTATTTAATGGAGTCCAAGTTTTCATAGGACTTTGGACCATAAGAATTCCAAGAGAAGCCATTGTCTACATGACTGGTCCAAAACTGGATAATGAACTAACATAACTCAAAAGATTTACAATTTGTTAACCAGAATAAACAAATGATCAAATAAATTCCATAGTGACTAAGGAAATTATATAAGGAATTCTCTCAATGTATTAATTCAATCCATGTAATCCATTAAAGTACTGGATGATGGCTCTGTCTATAAAATATAGTGTAAAAACTTGATTCTTGACAAACAATCTATACAAAATGAAATGTAACTGCCACTTTAGGGTTTGTGTCACCTTATATACTCCATTCACACATGTTTTGACCCTCATGGAGGGATTTGGGCATCATAAAATCTGATTCCTAAAAACAAGGAAATGTTGTCATGACAACTTTGCAAAGTTGCAACAGTTGTCATGACAACTTTGCAAAGTTGCAAAAGTTGTCATGACAACTTTGACAACTTTTGTCAAAATGACATTCTCTCAACTTAAATGGCCCAATTTGGTTTAAAAACTTACCAAATGGCCCTAAAACACTTAAAAAGATAAAAAACTTGAAAATCTCCCCATTTTTTAGTTTTCATCAACCCTTTTACCTTTTTTTTGACTTCTAAGGGTATAGACCCCAAGATGCAACTTGACTCTACAAATTGCAAACCCTAAACAAACCTTAAACACACTTGGGACTATATAACATAGTCCTTATTAAAATATGGTTGGCCAAACCAACCTACAAGCCAAAATTACTAACAAGATCTTTCAAATACCTTAGGGTGCTCCTGCACCATCCTCCCCATACAAAAAACAAGTTAAGGTACCTATGGTGTCAAGAACTCCTCACCGATTCCCTGCATTTCAAATTCACTCTCATCTATCCAAGTGGATTTTGACTCTGGTTGCTACCTCCACTTGACTAGATGCTCCATATAGACTTTATTACTAGTCTTCTTCTTCACTCTTGAATCTAATATCTTTTCATCTTGTGGTTTGATCTGATCCAGAGTCTTGAACTTTTCCACATCCTTATCCACTTTAGTATTGTATTGTACTTCATACATTTTTGGCCCCTTATACTTTATCAAGTCCTTCACATTAAAGATTGGAGAAATTGACATCTCCTTGGGTAGCTCCACCTTATAGGTATTGGGTCCATACTTGGCCAACACCTTGCAAGGGACAATCCTTTTCATCTGCAACTTACTAGGTATCCCCTTTTTTAGTCTTTCCTTATTCAAAAAAACCATTACTAGATCACCCACTTCAAATTGTAGATCTCTTCTTCCCTCATTCCTCTTGGCTTTCAAATTCTAATTGGCCTCCATTAATTTCCTCCTAACTTGGTCATATACCCCTATCATTGACTGAGAGAAATCATCAACATGACCAGTGATGCCTTCATAACCTTGTAAGTCTCTCAACTCAAGTACACACCTAGGATGTAACCCATAAACAATCTCAAATGGGTTTTTACCCGTGGCCCGATTTATGCTATCATTGTAGGAAAATTCTTCCTGAGGTATCACTTGCTCCCAACTTTTGAAATATTCTTTGGTCAAACACCTCAATAAATTTCCAAGGACCCTATTGATCACCTTTTTCTATCCATCTATTTGAGGATGATAAGCTAAGCTATGTGACAAGTTAGTTCCTAGCCTTCACCAAAGTGTCTTCTAGAAATGTCCCATAAATGTCACATCTTTGTCTACAACTATGCTTGTTGACAAGTCATGTATCCTCAATATTTCTTTAAAGAACAAATGGGCAATATGGATAGCATCATGTGTTGTCTTGCATGGGACAAAATGGATCATTTTGCTAATCCTGTCTACTACCACAAACACACTGTCTAAACTAGTAGGTGTCCTAGGTAGTCCCACAAAAAAACTCCATACTAATGCACTCCCATGGTCTACTTGGGATGGGAAATGGCTGATATAAAATTGCATTTGATTAAGTTCCTCTTTCCTTTTGACACACCCTACATTTCTCTACATATCTCCTTATATCCCTCTGCATTTTTGGCCACCAATAGAACCTCTCTACTAAGTCTAGTGTCTTGTTCTATCCAAAGTGTCCACTTAGACTCCCATTATGCTTCTCCTATATGAGATTCTCTCTCATAGACCCTTTTGGAACACATAGTTTCTTGCCTTTGAATACCAACCCATTCTGCAATGTATAGTCTGCATACTCATTGTGAAAATGGTTCTCAAAATCTTTGCACACCTTATAAATCTCTTAGAAATATAAATCTCCCTCATAGAGGTCCTTTAAACCTTCAACCCTTGTACTCTATAATTGAATCTCCTAAATGGTGATAAATCTTCTACTAAGGGCATCGACAAATTTTTTTTGCACTCCCTTCTTATGCTTTATAGTTAAAGTGTATGACTGTAGGAACTCCATCCATTTGATGTGTCTCAAGCTAAGATTTTCTTGAGTATTTATATAACTATATGCTTGGTTATCTGTAAAGTCAACAAACTATTTAGGCAATAAGTAATGCCTCCATTTATTTAGGGATTTTACAAGAGCATATAGCTCCAAGTCATAGGAAGAGTACCTAGACTTTGCCTCATTCAATCTCTCACTGAAAAATGCCACAGGCCTGCCCTCTTGGCTTAAGACAACCTCCACTACTATGCTACTTGCATCACATTCTACTATCAAAGGTTTGTCAAAACTTGGTAACAACAGTATAGGTTGAGTGGTTACTTCTCTTTTAAACCTTTCAAACCCCTCATTAGCTGTCTTGGTCCATACAAATTTTGTTTTCAATCCTCCTTTAATGGTCTCTACGACTGGATCACAAATCTCATTGAACCTCCTAATGAAATTCCTATAGAATTGGGCTAACCCATGGAAGCTCCTAACTTCAATACCTATCTTAGGAGTAGGCCAGTTCAATATGGCCTCTACTTTCTCCTTATCCATTTTCAAGTCACCTTTGGAAACTACAAATCCTAGGTAGACTAGTTCTTCCTTCATGAAATCACTCTTTTCAAGATTGATTGTGAGTTTTTCTTCCTGCAACTACTTCAACACTAACTCCAAGTGTTTCATATGATCCTTCTTTGTCTTACTAAAGACGAGGATGTCATCTAACATACCTATATAGTCTTTCAAGACTTTATTCATCACCCTCATAAAGCTACTAGGTGCATTGGTAAGCCTAAAGGGCATAACTAACCATTCATATAACCCCTTTGTAGTCTTAAAGGCTGACTTCCACTCATCACCTTCCTTCATCCTAATTTGATAGTATCCACTTTTCAAATCAATTTTAGAGAAGTACTTAGCACCCCCAAACAATCCATCAAATCTTTTATCCTAGGAATAGGAAATCTATATCTAATAGTGATCCTATTTATAGCCCTAGAATCAGTACACATCCTCCACTTACCTCCCTTCTAAGGATCCAACACCACTAGGATAGCACATGGGCTTATGCTCTTTCTGATCAACCCCTGGTCCAAAATTTCTTGCGCTTGCCTGGCTATCTCCTCATTTTGCTCCGATGTCATTTTGTATGCAGCCTTATTTGGCAAAGATTCTTCTGGTACAAAGTCAATCTGATGACTTAACTCCCTCTTTGGTTTTAGTGTAGCTGGTGTACCTTCACATATTATATCCTTGATCTGATCCAACATTTGTCTCACTTCTGCTAGTATATGTGCTTTTTTATAAGTCACCTCCTCCTTTGGCTTTAACATGACTGCATAGCCAAATTCTTCCTCTCTCATATCCTTTAGGAATTCCTTCCCACTCATCAATAATGTACTGGATTCTATCTTCTCCACTATGTCTTCCTCTATCAAAGACTGAATCTTAAAATTTACCCCATTTTTCTTGAAGGAGTACTTGTTCTCTTTCCCATTATGGATAGATTCCATGTCATACTACCATGGTCTACCAAGTAATAGATGGCAAGAATCCATTGGCAACACATAACAAAGTATCTTGTCTTGATACTTACCAATGGTGAATTCTACCCATACTTGTTCATTTACCTAGATGTTCTAGCCCTTAGTTAACCATGTAACTTTATAAGGACAAACATGTGGAATCTTGGTGAGTTTCAATTTCTCTACTCCCTCCTCAGACATAACATTATCTATGGATCTTGAATCAATGATCACTTTACACACTTTCCCCAATATCTTGCACTTGACTGTAAAGAGATCCATTCTCTACTTATGCTCATCTTTGGTGGGTGTCTTAATCAAAATTATTCTCAACATGAGGTGTTCTCCTTTCTCTTAATCTAGACTCACCTCTAATTTCTTAGAACAATATTCCTCTTGGACATAGGCTATCTACTTCTATGCTTGTGAAGCTAAGGGTTTGTTAGGACACCTATATGCAAGGTGCCCCATCTGACCACATTTGTAGCATTTCATGGAAGAAAAGTGAGAACTTATTCTAAAACCCCCTAATCTTCCTCTTCCACTATTATAAGAAATTATTCCTCTATTGTATCCATCCCTATTGCCTGATTCATGTCCTTTCTCTATATATCTAGAGTCACCTTGACTTCCATTTTTATTTCCTCTTCCACTTGTCCCTCCTCTATGGCCATCTCTATTGTCTCTACCCCTTCCTCTCCCTTTGGAGTTAGAATCTTGCTTCTTCCTAACTTTATCTTCCATTTTCAAAGCCATTTGAAAACAACTATGAATGGAAGTTAGGGTAAAAAGTTTGAGTTCTTCTTGTATATTCCACCTTAATCCATTAAGGTACCAAGCAACCTTGATTCTCTTTGTCTCCTATATTCTTAATCTAAGAAAAAGTTTCTGAAATTCCTCAGTGTATGATGGCACATCTAGATGTTAGGATTAATGGGAAGTAGTACTAAGAGGGGAGGGGTGAATTAGTACCTCTAAATTTTTTAACACTTTTCACCTTTCATCATTAGTAATCATTCTTTACTATATTACCGACCATATCTGATGTTCTTTCTTATGTATGTAGTATTAATTCATAACCTTAATTATATGCAATATTCATAGAAACATTCATGAAATTAATAAACACATAACACAAGATATGATATTGCAAAAAACTCATGTTAGGAAGTAAAAACTGCGGTGGGGATGGCACCCACAAAGCTTCACTATCTGTAGAATGGAAGGGAGCTGGTAAAGGCTTACAATTGATCACTTGTAATGATCTACCCTATTAGGAGTATTAAAGTGGAGACCTGTTAAGATCTACTTTGTTAAGAGCTTTTAACAACACTAATGAAGTGTGCACTCGGTTAAGAGATTCACAATAAGACTGTTAAATCCACCTTCCTTGAAAGGATTTCTTAAGTGTACTACACTTGTTAGAATGAGTACAATATGTTTGATCTAACTATATGCAATCTATAATTTTTGATCATAGATCCATTAAATTTCTCAGAATATGAATATCACCTATAGTGATTGATTAATACCTTTTCTTACTTGTTTGTAGCCTATGTTCTTGTTCTTGAGACTGAATTGATCCTTTTCTGTCCTTCTGCATGAATTATCTTGTTTGATCCTTAGATTCTCTTAGTGGCTACAATAATCATCGAGCAACATGTTCACAATAGATTGAGCATCTATTTATACAAGTATTTGACCTATTCTAGAATCACACATTACAATGTTAACTCTTGATCCAAGGTATACAACTTGACCTTGGTCTTTTAGTTTGCATGTTTTAAAATAGTTAGACTGATTAAAAAAATAATAATTACATTTCTTTCTCTACACATAATGGATTTAAAACAAATCAAGAAGCTAAATATAAAACATCAGTGATTTATCTGACATGGAAATTCAGATCCACTTTTTGTGGGATGTAACTAACTGTCGATTCTTGATCGTCGAGTTGAACTAAAAGTCTATCGCTATTCCTTTATTGAATTGATTTTCAGGTTCCCTTCATCTATCAGGTTCCATTCTTTTCTATTTCATCGAGTTACACTCTTGGTTACTCCTCGGGTTCCTTTTTCCTTTTTTTCATCAAGTATGTTAGCACTTGTAAATTTTTCATGGTTCCAGGCTTCTTTTCCTATCTCTACATTTTTTCCTAGCCTCTGGCTCAAACCCTAGGTTTTATTGTGTTTTCATGTGTAAAATTGAGAAAAACCCTAGTTTTTCTTGGCCAAGTTCTATTTTGAAGTTAGATTTTTTTGGCAACTTAAAGTCACTTAAGGCATGTGCCCATTTCCTACCCTACTGAAGTCACAAGATCTCCTAATGTTTCTGTTAATGTTCGTAACTTTAGTCGTATGATCATTAGAATATATATAATACATGTTGATTAATAATAATATATTATATATGTTATATTGTTATTAATCATATGAAAATTTAATATTCAATATTAAATTATTATATTATTCTTAATTAATAATTGATTGATGAAACATTATACGATTGATTAAATTATGATTAATAGGAAGAGGCATGTCCTTTCTTATAAATAATAATGAATAGACATGTCCCATGAAAGGACATGTCTCTCCTAGCCTCATTCCTAATATAAATGAAAGAGAGATTGTTGCATTTGGAAAACACATACAAAATAGAGTGCTATTACATTTGCAACTATCCTAAAATTTAACAGTTTCCCTAATATTCCTTTATCTCTCGCGACTTAGCATTTTCCTTTGGTCAGATAATCTCCATAAGAAATAGTATATTCTTTTATTATCATGAGATCAAGCGACTACTGGCTGATGAGGTGATGATCCTGTGGTGGTCGTCAGATCTCCATATATAACCTGAGTTAATTATTTCCTCTGGTGACTTTGAGACCCTTAGTTGCATTATCTCTAGAATTGACCAAGGATAGATGATGATTTTAAATGTTAAGTGTAGTCGGGAGGTCTTGTTATTTGACCTGCAGTTAGTATTTTATCTCTCAACAATGAGATTTCATAGTTTCTTGATCGCTGGATTGTCTGAGGTTAAGGAATGAGTTAAGTCCATGGTCAGAGCTGACGTCAATGTCAGAAGTGACAAGGTGAGTACAAGAAAATAACATTGTGACATCTAGCAGAAGTGGGGTCTATGTTTTGTAGGATTAGTCACCTGATCTTGTGATTGAACCATAGTTAAAAAAATTATCACATGAGTTGGAGTTTCCTCAGTCGCATTATTGCCAGATATATCATGGTTACAGATGAGTAAGGTTAAAGGATAGGACAATTTTAAAATGTTAGAAATGACGAGGAGTTGTAGCCAAATGACAAAATGACAAGTGGCATAGGGCAGACCCAAGTTTCATGCTTGGTCTCGAGGTCTCATGATCATGAAGGAATATTCTAAAATTTCAAGCGATCATGAGACTTGCCTTGTCACTGGGTCTCCAAATGAAATCGAATATTCTCTCATGGTTCAGAGACTAAGTGACTACCATCAGATTAAGATCATATCCAACGCTTGTCGCCAGGTCTCTTGATGTGACCATAGTTAAAGAAAATGTCTAGTGACTTAGAGACTAAAGGGAAAAGTGTAACCTGAGGTTAAGAGGTAGTTAAGGTCAGGCCAGGTAATAAAGTTAAAGGCCGATCAAGTTGCAAGGATCTTGAGGCTATTTTAAAGCCTTAAAGAGATAGATGAATTTTTTTAAGGCCTAAGGCTTTATGATGAGTTTCCACGTGGTGATATCAGTTATAAGGTACAATGCCTAGGTAAAGTAAAAGAGATCTAACAGTGATAATTTAAAGTAAAATGAAATTTGAATCCTAGTCGTGGATAAAAGATCTTGGGCTAGCTATAACCGTTGTGATTTGAATTCAAATATTTAAAAGATTTTAATCTGATTTCCATGACGGTGACTTATATTTGTTTGCTGAGGTATTAATTGCCCAATCTAATTTCACACATGCCTCTGCAAAGTTGTTGAAGACCAGACATGGATATAAATCTGATATGTAGAGATGCATTAAAGACTAGACTATGACAGATAAAAATTTTCTAAATAGAACTAAAAGAATACAAAGCCACTTGGTCATTTTTGCATTTATGGGGCCACTTTCATGGTCATGCCATGGAGTTTCTTGCCTATCAGAGTTCTACACTCATATCCATGGATTTAAGAAATGATTGCAGATCAAATTTCACAGATTGAAGAGATGAATTCAAGGTTTCAACTTGACATCATAATTGAATTTTATATTTGATTGGTTGTAAACCCTAACCCTAAATGGTCTGAAGCTTGTAGCATTCTTGTTCCTATAAAAAAAATTCAAGACCATTTAGAAAGGGCTAGAGAATTGGGAAAGTAAAAAGGCATTAAGATAATACTTGTTTCTAGTCTAGAAGATAGCAGATGTAGTTCAGTGGTATTGAGATAGGATGAAAGTTGTATGATCTTTTGCATAGTATCTGATTGCATATTTCCTTGTCATACTAATTCAAAAATATTTTTCATCTTACTTAATATAATTTATTCTTAGATTCAAGTCTCTCCTTTGTGTTATCAGTAGAATTGTTAGTTTTCTGGCTTATTGTATGAGTTCTACTTATGCATATGTGTATTTCATTGGTATTTTATTAAGAATCAAACTAAATTCCTCTGAATACTACATTAATTCTATTTGATATCTACTTGAGGATCCTGTAGTGATAAATCTGAAATTTCTTATGTTTATGGTTTTGAATCTATTCCTAGTAAGGTGTTTCAGTTTCAGTATTGTATGTAGGTTTTAGCCCAATGGATAAGGAACTGATCTGAGATTAGTATTCCTATTCTGATATTCTTCTGGAGTTGTTTGGCTATCTTCTATCCCATGAATATAAATCAAACTCTACAAAATTATTTACCTTTTGAGGTGTTGTCCTACTTATTCCACCCATGGTAGTGGAGAGTCACTGAATGCTAGGCTAGCATTTACTACTTACTTACCATTCATCTATTGTCTAAATCCAGAAGTAGAAGGTGTGGTAAAGAGTTGAGTTTAATCTGGATTAGGTGTAATTACCTTGGTTTTGCAGAGCTAGATGTAGAAGAGGGCAGTCTTGACCCTATAGTTGGTCCAGTTACCTTACAAAGCTCTCACACTCAAAACTATCCACTCCTAACATCAGTCTTAAGGTATATTGGTTTCTCAAGTTAGTGTAAACATTTTAAAACACCAACAAGATGGAAACTCTGTTAGGAAGATAGAGATCATAAATCATATTTACGAGTTATCTCAGATTCTGGTTACAGACAAGCATTCATAAGTATAGAGATAGATTTTTTCCCATCTAAGTCACACCAAAAAGATGGAGACTCCACCGAGGACTTGAAATAAAGAATTATCCTAAAGTCTCCGGTTAAAGACAAAAGAGTTACAATATCCTTTTAAGGATCATCAACTTACAATTGAGTTGGCAACGCTGAGGAAAATAAATATTGTAAGGTCTAATTTTGAATCTCAACATATTATTTATATTCATTTATGTGAAGTACTATGATCCCAATTAATTTTTTAGGTGGTGTCTCTGAAGTAATCTCTGCAGCAGTGCTGAGTATTAGAAATAATTTTGTCACATACTTTCCAATATGAGTCATAGAGGAACAAGGTCTTGGTTAAGAAAGCATCCTTAAGATGCATTGGGAAATTATTTCCCAACTACATCTAAATCTGACCAGCCTAGAAGAGAAAGGGATACTAGAGGTACCCCTCAAAATCAAAGACAAAGAGAATAAATCACAAAAGAAAGACTAGTCTGACATAGCCATGAAGGAAATACATCTAAATATGAGAAAGTTGAGGCTGCAGATGTGGGACTAGGGACAAATGAAGGTTATAGTTCTCCTGATGAAAAAGAAGAAGAAGAATCTATTTCCACTCTACTAGATCATGATAGTATGGTTGCAAATCTTGTTGAAGTTGAAAATTTGATCCAATAGTAGGTAGCTATAAGACAAAGTAGAGAAAGGGAGAAAGAAAATCAGATCAGACAGGACCAAGTTTTCCTTGAATAAAGAATGAGAAGATTATTAAAGCTTGAGGCATTGAATGATGGTGAAAAGCCTCTGAGGGATGTAGAGGAACCTATCATTCAGATGATTAGTCAATAGGGATCCAAAGGTAAGGAGAAAAAGGGTTTCAATAGATGAGTCTAAGAATCTAAAAGGTCTAGTAAATCAAATGTCTAAATTAGACATGGATCTTGAGAGAGCTAGACTTGAAAGGGAAGCCATAGCCAAGGATCTGGAATTAGCAGAATTAGAGGCTACTAATTTCGAGATGAAGAAGAAGGTTGATTATCTCAGACAGATGACAAGGCATGTTTAGCTTGGTCCTGAAGTAGCTAAAACATCAAATCAAAAGGCCTCTACTTCTCAAGACAACACTGCTTTCCAAGGGAAATCCACTCATGCAGAAAGGTACAAGAAATTTTCCTTTCATAATATCCAAGGTTATCCTAATGAGGTTCAATGCAAACTTAGAGATAAGCTTCCCAATTTTACTGGAAATAATGTAGTTACATGTGAAGAACACTTGAAATTTTTTAAGGATATGATGGATGATTGTGAAATTGCACATGAGGATGTATTAATGAAACTATTTTTTCAGTCTTTAGTAGAGGATGCTATGGATTTGTTTAGAGGATTGCCTTATAATTCTATAGGGTCAATAGATGAACTAGTTGATTCCTTTTAGGAGAAATATGGTGATAAAACCAATGAGGGATTCATGTTGAATGAATTCAATAATATAAAGAAGAATCAAAATGAAGATGTTGCGTAGTTCAACATAAGGTTTCAAAGAGCTAGGCACAAACTTTTTCAAGTTATGAAATTGGATGAAAGAGTTTGTTAAGCTACTTATCTCAATGCATTTGATTCTAAGATGGGATACCTCCTGAGAGACAAAAATCCAAGGACCATGAGAGAAGCCTACAAAATGGCTGTCAATATAGAAACCAATAGGAGGGTATCTGGGAAATTGGGTAGGAGAGAAGATTGCAAGCCTACAAAGAAATAATTAGATAAGCCTTCCAATTCTAAGCCTAAAGAGGAAATCAATATGAAGCAGATTCTAAATTCTATAAAATACCTAAGACCAGAAGAAAATAAAAATACTAGAGTTCCAAGTAATGATAGGTCATCCTATAACAGTTATAATCCCCAAAATAGGATGCAAAACTACCCATACAATATCCAATTCAAGGATGGGAGGCCCATTATCCCACAAAGGATAGAAAGGCCAAACAAAGATACTCCTGATCCTCTTCAAAAAAATTCAGCTAATATGTGTAATGATGAATACTAGTGTGAGGAATGTGAATCCCCCCATAATCCAGATACTTGTGTTGTTGCTCAGAAGATGTATCCAAGTCAATCCAAACAAGAAAAGGAAGATGAGGAAAATTTATATGATGATGTTGGGAATGCGATGGCATATGAAAATTTAAGAAGTGATGAATATGATGACCAAGACAAAAGTTAGGAGTTGTCTTCATCAGATGAAGATGAATTTGAAAATCAGGTTGAATACTAAGATATGTATTCTTTTGAGGAAAATGAAGCAGACATTGATAAAATAGGATGTAATACTGCAAAGGGAGGAGAGACTTTCACAGAAAGAAGGCCTTCGAGTCCAAAAAGGGCTAGAATCACAGAAAATTTGGTTACCCAAGCACAAAATAGATATAATTTGAGAAATAGAACAGTGGGTAATGAAGTTAGCACACCAGCTAGTATGTTTGTGATAGAACCAAGAACAATCCCTAAGCAGACATTAGAAAAAGAAAAGGCTACTAAGAATGTGAAGAAGATAAAGGTAAAAACAACAGATAAACCAAGAAATCTTAATAATGTTCAAAGGATTAAGATTAAGACACCAGAGGTGGTTGTTACCTCATTTCTAAGAGATGCTAGGGGAACTGAACAAAATCAGAATACTCAAAATTAGGAAAAAAATATTACTGTTAAGCAAAATATCTTTGATCTTTAGTATGCTCCTATTGACATGGGCCAATTGACTTCCAAAATCACAGTCAGAGTTCCACTTTTAGAAATTTTGAGGATTCCTGAGCATAAGGACATAGCTTTGGCATGGATGAATAGTGTTTTCATTACAAAAGCTTCAAAATCACAAATGGATGAGAAGGGAAGCAATAAAAAAGAGAAATCAGATACGAAGGGAAAAGAATCAGAAGAAATTATTTCTAAAATCCCTCAGGTTTTCTTAAACACAAATCATGTTATTCCTCCTTTAGGAACTATTGACCCTTTCTTCTTAGCATGATTGATTTAGCTGCATCAAATATAGTCATGCCTGTAGAAATAATGAAATCAATGGGACTTTAGGTTGATACTCCTCATGGGAGATGTCAAGCAATGGATTCAAGAGAAGTGTCTATCATAGGTACCATTATGGCCTTGCCTTATACACTTGCTACATTCCCATAAAAAAATATTAAAAATGAGTGTCTTAGTAGTTGACATTCCACCCCAATATGGAATGTTGCTATCTAGGAAATGGAGTGCCTTGATGAGAGGTAGTATACAATGGATTTGTCATTTTCCACATTTGACATAGCTGGTGAAAATATCAAGGTGTCCAAGGAAGTCAGAACTCCTCATATGATTAAGGAGAGTGAAGATGAAGGAATGAATTGTTTCTTGGATACAGATATTAGATCTTTTCAAGTGTAAGATAGTAAAGCTGAGAAAAATGTCCAACACATGTTGTTATTAGAAGAAAAGTACAATCTTGTAGATAAGAATAACCTATGGAAAATGCACTTTGATGGTGCAAACTCAAAGGAAGGAGCCGGTTCAGGAGTGTTACTAATAGCTCCTATTGGTAAGACCTACAAGTTCTCATTTTCTCTGTTATTCACTTGCACAAATAATATTGCAAAATATGAGGCTTTACTGATAGGATTGAGATTAGCTTCAAAACACAAGATCAATTATATTAGAGTCATTAGGGATTTTGAATTAGTTATTTCTCAAATAAGATATAGATATGATTCAAAAAATCAAAGGTTAAAACAATAGAGGAATGTTGTTTGGGATGAAATTGAAAATTTTGATGCTTTTGGCATTAAATGGATGGACAGAAATCAGAACAAGATGGCAGATCTATTGGCTAATATTGCCTTAAGGCCTGAAGATGTTACTTTTATAGAAATGTCTAAGGTAGAGGTTTAGACTAGGCCATCCATTCCAGACAATGTTGAAAATTTGCAAGTCTTCAATGATGACTTGGATATTTTGGAATTCCTTTCTTGTGAATCAAACTTTGGTAAAAAAGAGATGGATTTTACTGGTTTTGTGGAAACCATAGTTTGAAAAGACAGTATTCTCAAAAGGGAGGTTCTCCAATTAAAATAAAATAAGGTACCAAAAGGTTAGGTTGTACTTAAAAGAGCTTTTGATAATAAAGAAAAATCTTTGTTAGCTAGTATAGTTAATAAGTCTGAGGACTTGGAATAGATAAACTTGTAGATAGATCAAGATCCAAAAAAGGTATACATTGGTAAAAAGTTATCCCCCAAGCTTAGATATTTACTAGTAAATATTCTTAAGAAATATAGACATGTTTTTGCATGGTCTTATGATGATTTGAAAGCATACACAGAAGATTTATTCCAGCATGAGATTCCATTAAAAGAAGGCACTAAGTATTTTAGATAGAAATTGAGACCCGTGAATCCAACTCTGGCACCTAATATGGAGGATGAATTCTAATATGGAGGATGAATTAAAAAGGATGAGGGATGATAGAATCATAAAGCCTATAAGTAATTCAACATGGGTATCAAATTTGGTACCAGTAAGAAAGAAAAATGGAGATATCATATTGTGTGTGGACTTTAGAAATTTGAATGTAAATTCCTTAAAGGATAATTATGGATTGCCTAATATAGAGGAAATGTTGCAAAGAGTCATAGTATCTGAGATGATGTCTATGTTGGATGGCTTTTCAGGGTATAATTAGATCAAGGTCAATCAATCTAAATAGTTCAAGACTGCATTCACTTCACCCTGGGGAACTTATGTATATGTTAGAATGCCCTTTGGCTTGACAAGTGTTGGGGATAGTTTCCAAAGAGCCATGGATGTGGAGTTTGCAGAGTTCATAAACAAGTTTTTAGTAGTCTACCAAGATGATCTTACTGCCTATTCAGAAAAACAAGATCAACATTGTGATCATCTTGAAAAGATCTTTGTAAGGGCACTTGAATACGATGTTTCTTTTAACCCAAAGAAGTGTTTTTTTGGGGTAACAAAGGGAAATTTTTAGGACATATTGTTTCCAAAGATGGTGTCAGGATTGATCCTGATAGGGTGAATACAATTGATAAAGTCCCTCAACCCAAGAATCTTAAAGGCATTCAGTCTTTCTTCGGTCAAGTAAATTTCTTGAGGAGATTTGTTACAAATTTTGAAGAGACTAGTTTGCCAATCTCAAAGATGATGAAGAAAGGAGCCAAAGTAGAATGGACTCAAGAAGCATGTAGGGCTTTCTCATATATTAAAAAAGATATAAAAGATGCCCCTATTTTGAGAACCCCTGATTATGCTAAGCTGCTTCAAATTTTCTCCTTTGCTTCTTATAATACTAATGTTGTAGTGTTATTACAAAAGAATTCAGGAGGCTATGAACAACCAATTTCCTTTTTTAGTAAATCTTTATAGGCATTAGAATTAAAATATGATATCATGGAGAAACATGCCTATGCTTTGGTCAAGGCTATTAAAGCATTCAGATGCTATTTAGTAGGGGAAACCATAGTTTCTTATGTACCAAGTATTGTCATCAAGGATATCCTAGTCCAGCAAGAGGTATCAAGGAAAAGATGTAGATGGATCAACAAGATCCAAGAGTTTAATATTCATATCCATATAACTAGGTTGGTAAGAGGTTTAGGATTTTCTAAATTAATGGCTCAAAGCAATTTATATGCTAACCACATTGATATGCTAGAGGAGGAACGTAAACCTTATATTTGTGATATGGATTATTCTGATTGGTATAAGGATATCATTGGATACTTGCAAAAGATAATTTTTCCCCCTGATATGAATGATAGTAAGAATAGAAAAATCAAGTGACATGCTTTGAAATATGGAATAATTCAAGGACAATTATGGTGGAGGAGCAATAGAGGAGTGCTTCTCAAATGTGTAGATCATGACAGGTTTGATGATCTCTTAAAAGAAATGCATGATGGTGCATGTGGTGGCCATTATATGGCTAAGACTACTGCCCATAAGATTATCAGATTTAGTTTTTGGTGGCCAAAAATCTTCAAGGATACCCACAAATCTGTCAAAAGATGTGATGCTTGTCAGAGATTCTCATGCAAGTTGAAATTTGCTGGAAATCTTCCCTTGAAGCCTGTTATAGTTGAGGAACCTTTTAAAAAGTGGGGAATGGATTTCATAGGTGAAATCCCTAACAAATATAGTGGGGGCCATTCATGGATCCTAGTGGAAACTGATTATTTTACCAAGTGGGTCGAAGCAAGTCCCACTAGAAGTGCCACAAGTAGGGTTGTAATTGATTTCATAATGCAGAGCATGTTGACTAGATTTGGTTGTCTAGAAGTTATTGTGGTGGACAATTATATGTGTTTTAGATTAGGGGAATTCACTAGATTTTGTTAGCAATATGGGAATTTGATTTCATATTCTTCCTCATATCACCCCCAAGGCAATGGCCAGGCTGAATCCAGTAACAAGAGTTTGATAAAGATTGTTAAAAGAGTATTGGATGCAAATAAGAAGGCCTGTGATTCAAAATTATAGCTTGCTTTGTGGGCAGATAGAATAATAGTGAAAAAAGCTATTGGATGTGCACCTTTTGACTTAGTTTATGGTATTCATGATAGATTACCATAAAATAAATTATTGCAGATGTACAAATTTATCCAAATATATGATGATGATCTACAAGATGAAATGAGAACCAAGTTAGATGATTTGATATAGATAGATGAGTGAAGGAGGCAAGAACATGATGGGAACATCAGATTGTAGTTGCAGTGCAAATATTTGTTTGATAAGAAAGCCACTACTAGGAAATTTAAGATTGATGATATGGTTTTGATGTGGAATTCCAGGATAGAGGATAAAGGAAAATATGCAAAATTTGATCCCATATGGCTAGGCCCATATCTAATTGAAAGTAAGTGGGGTTGTGATTCCTATATGAAGTAAGGAATTAACTGGAAATATTTTGGAATTGTTGGTTCATGGGCAATTTCTAAAGCTCTACTTTTCTTGAAGAAGGAAAAATCATGAACATGTATGTATGTATTTGTTTCCTGCTTTCTATTTTAGGTTAGTTTTCCTTTTCCTGTAGGTGGTCTACTTCTCCCAGTAATTTTGAATCCTTGTTATGCCTGCAAGAGGCATACATCCCACTCAGAGCCACTATTACCACTTGTAATTTTTTCATGGTTCTATGCTTCTTTTCCTATCTCTGCATTTTTTCCTAGCCTCTGGCTCAAACCCTAGGTCTTATTGTGTTTTCATGTGCAAAATTGAGAAAAAACCTAGTTTTTCTTGGCCAAGTTGTATTTTGAAGTTACATTTTTTGGGCAACTTAAAGTCACTTAAGGAATGTGCCCATTTCCTACCCTAATGAAGTCACAAGCTCTCCTAATGTTTCTCAAATATTCCTTTATCTCTCACAACTTAGCATTTTCCTTTGGTCGGGTAATCTCTTTAAGAAATAGCATATTCTTTTATGATCATGAGATCAAGCGACTACTGTCCGACGAGGTGATGATCATGTGGTGGTCACTTGATCTTGAGATATAACCTAAGTTAATGATTTCCTCTAGAGACTTCAAAACCCTCAGTTGCATTATCTCCATATTTGACCAAGGATAGATGTGTTGGAGATTTGATTCTGAGCAGTTGATTGATTCTATGCTTGTCATTGATGACAACATCTAATACACAGTAGTAATTCTATATGTACTCATCAGAATGATAACATGAAGACTTGAATGGTTAGATACATGTTTTTGACATGTTTATTATGTTATGTTCATACACGCAGATCCAGATATGATGTTTTAGTCAAGTTGTGTAATTCTGTTATTGACAGTTATAGATCTAGAAGAGCATCTGTTCAGAGCCGACGTATGTAACATTTTTCTTGAGTTGCACCTATCTTCAGGATATGTGTGTGTATATTCATGATTAGTTATGAGTTGATGATATTCATCTAAAGGCACCAAACGTGTTTCAAGAAGATTGCAAAGTTAGAGTTAATTTTGTGAGGCCAACTTAGTGAAGCATCGCGTCTATTTAGTTTATACTTGCATGGTTGTAATAATGCTTGTGTGCTTAGTAGAGCCAACAAGGATGTTATGAAGAGTTTTCTTATAGGTCCCATGATCTCATACTTTGAGAAAGATACTTATAGCAAGTCAATTATGATACGCTAAGTGTGAATGATACGAAAAGAGAAGAAAGATGTACAAAGCAGATTATTAGAGTTGGTTCATTCATCAAGAGTCCATGTGAAGAAGAAATGAAAGATTGAAATACATTGGAGCTGATCAAAATAGAAGGTCTACTCTACAATTCATCATCAGATATAGTGCATATCTGATATACAGAAGGTTGTAGCCTTCACCATTAAGAAATGAGCTTTTGGACACTGAGTCCACCACCCCTAATAGGGTTATTTGTAAAATACTCCTAACAAGGTTCGACCCTTAACCAGGTCACTATACTTATTGTATTGTAAAGTATAAATCCTAATAGGGTTGAAATATCTTCTAGTAGGGATTACTATAAACAAGTATAGTTCATTGTGGGTGCTAATTCCCACCAGGGTTTTTACCATTTGGTTTTCCCATAATCAAATTGTGTGTTGTGTACTGTGTTATCTAATTGAGCATTTACTTTGTTGTATTCTGAAGTTAAAGAAGAAAAATAATTAAATTTATGGATAACTGATTCACGCCCCCTCTCAGTTATCCTTTGGGACTATTCTAACAATTGGTATCAGAGCCAAGTGCCTTGGAGAAGAAGCCTAACAGCTTAAGGTAGATTAGATGTCTTAGTTCAGAAAAGAAAGCCCTAAGTTTGAAGGAGAAAATTATCTGGATTGGAAAAACAAAATGATAACACATCTACAGTGTGTTGGTGTTGAGATCTTTGAAATTTGTACACAAGAAGTTGTGATTCCATCTCTAAAAGACCTTGCAAAGGATGATGCTAATAATAGACAAAAGGAAACATTTACCAATAATGCAATTGCCAAATAAGCCGTAATCAGCACCTTATCTGACAGTGAATTTTCTGAGATCAAGAAAATTGACATATCATATACCATATGGAAGTATTTAGAAGATATGTTTGAAGGAGATATTCAAGCAAAGAATGCACGCAAGAAGACATGGAAAAATAAATACAATACTCTTGAGATGTTACCTGAAGAGAACATTAGAGCTTACAATTAGAGGATAAATCAAGCAGTCTCTAGAATCAGAAACAATGGTGAAGAAATATCAGAAGAAGACATAATGGACAAGTTGCTAACTACTTTAACATCAGACTATGAAAATAAGATAAGTATTCTAGAGGAAACCATGCAATTCTTAGAATACTTCAAGAGAGAGACTTTGATCAAAAAAATCTCTGCATTTGAGATATCAAGATTGAAGACTGAACCCAAAAGTGAAACAACTTTCAAAGCCTCAGTCCATGGTAAGAAATCTATACACATCTCTAGTCATAATGAGAAAGAAGAAGTTGATGAAGAACTAGAAGAAATCATTGCTATGATAGCTAAAAGAGAAAAGAAAGGAAAAGGAAAATATGAAGGTCAACTTCCATTCAAATGATTTTCATGTAACAAGATTGGTCACTTTGCATCTAAGTGTCCCACAAGAGTCAAGAAGTTTAGATCTGATTACAAACCCAAATATAAGAAGGAATTTTATCATGCTGAAGAAGGTGTAACTGATGAAGATTTAGGAGAAGATGAAATTGGATTCATTGCCCTTAGAGACCTAGAAAGGTTTCTTGAGGAAATAGACATTGCAGATGAAAAGGAAGAACAAGAGTTAGCCTTAATTTCCAAAGAAGACATCAGGACTGATTGGGTCATTGACAATGGATGCTCCCATCATATGACAGGTGACAAAGACAGATTTGTTCATTTAGACAAATACAAAGGTGGTATGGTTACATTTGGAGATAACACTCCTAAACCTATCATAGGCAGGGGTTCTATCACATTGGATGGAAAGAACAAGATAGATGATGTTCTATATGTTGATGGATTACATCATAACTTGCTGAGTGTTGGATAGCTACTTGACAAAGGTTATCATTTAGAGTTCAAAGAAAACAAGTGCATCATTAAAAACAAAGATGGAGACATGATTGCATCAGGCTCAAAAACAAAAGGTAATGTTTTTCAGCTCAATTATGATGTAAGTTGTTTTATTGCAAAGGTGGATGACAGTTGGTTGTGGCACAAGAGACTATGTCATATCAATTTTGATAACATAGTAAAGATAAGTAATGTCAAGGTAGTGAGAGACCTTCCTAGTATTGCAAGACCAGTTAACACAATATGCAGGGAATGTGTTATGGGTAAGCATGTAAGGAGTTCTTTTAGAAGCAAGCAAAACTCAGCTGAAAACAAATTGGACTTAGTACACACAGAATTGTGTGGTCCTACTCAAACAATATCATATTACAGAGAAATGTATTTCATTTTTTTTGTTGATGACTATTCTAGGATGATGTGGGTTGCATTCTTAAAGTATAAGTCTGAAGCCTTTGAGAAGTTTAAAATATTCAAAGCTAAGGTTGAGAATGAATCTAGATTAAAACTGAAATGTTTAAGATCATATAGAGGAGGAGAGTTCACCTCTAACCAGTTCTATGATTACTATGAGGAACATGGAATTAAAAGACAATTGAGTACACCTAGAACCCATCAGCAGAATTGGATTGCAGAAAGGAGGAACCGGATCATACTTGATACTGTGTGCACTATGATGATTGAAGGAAAAGTTGCACACACTTACTCGAGGGATGCAATGAATACAATAGTGTATGTTAGGATTTTTTCTTGTATGAACCACAGTGCTTCAAATGAGTACTTAAACACCATGCCTTCTAATACTGATTCAGAGACAAGAAAAGCCTAATTGCTAAGGACTGGATAAGGTCCTTCTTCATTTTTGAGCTCCACATATACTCAGGTAGGTTTTACCTTTTATGATTGCTATTTACATAGTATTTTATAGTGTGGACACTAATTTGCTATGTATCTTTGTTAAACCAACTTATAAATCACCTTGCAAATGACCAAGCATAACCAGATGCAAGATTTAACCATATAAACTATGATTGTAAATATAGAAAAAACCAGTGATACAAGGATTTTCTTCCTTCTTCCCTTTCTTATAGGAGGGATAACCTAATGATTCACTCTCCAAGGAATCACTAAAATGGACACTGTCCTGCTGACATAGGTCCTTACTAAGTTCAGTTTATCTGTTCTTAGTAACAAAGTATTTTGATTGAATTTGGTTCTAATATCTTGGAATAACTTAGACAAAGATAGATTATCAGACTATTTTCTAAACCAGTGCCTATCCTTTGGGTTATAGAGTCAAATAAGCTAAGATCTCATAGAAAGAAAACATAGCAGGCTGCCTTACAACCCACATGCAATTCAGGTAAGTTGCCTTACAAGTTACCCTATCACCTCAATACTATTGTATCAAATCCTTAAACAAAGCAGTATGCTCCCTGAAACTACTCACAAAACTTAGTTCTTTCCTTAAAAGAAACTTGCAAGTAATCAGATAGTTACCTAA
>MU228546.1:1663729-1679352 GCA_018584345.1 Thuja plicata
ACTTGAACACCATGCCTTCTAATACTAATTTAGAGACAAGAAAAGCCTAATTGCTAAGGACTAGATAAGGTCCTTCTTCATTTTTGAGCTCCACATATACTCAGGTAGGTTTTACCTTTTATGATTGCTATTTACACAGTATTTTATAGTGTGGACACTGATTTTCTATGTATCTTTGTTAAACCAACTTATAAATCACCTTGCAAATGACCAAGCATAACAAGATGCAAGATTTAACCATACAAACTATGATTGTAAATATAGCAAAAACCAGTGATACAAGGATTTTCATCCTTCTTCCTTTTCTTATACGAGGGATAACCTAATGATTCACTCTCCAAGGAATCACTAAAATGGACACTGTCCTACTGACATAGGTCCTTACTGAGTTCAGTTTATCTGTTCTTAGTAACAAAGTATTTTGATTGAATTTCTTTCTGATATCTTGGAATAACTTAGACAAAGATAGATTATCAGACTATTTTCTGAACTAGTGCCTATCCTTTGGGTTATAGAGTCAAATAAGCTAAGATCTCATAGAAACAAAATACAACAGGCTACCTTACAACCCACATGCAATTAAGGTAATTTGCCTTACAAGTTACCTTGTCACCTCAAAACTATTGTATCAAATCCTTAAACAAAGCAGTATGCTCCCTGAAACTACTCACAAAACTTAGTTCTTTCCTTAAAAGAAACTTGCAAGTAATCAGATAGTTACCTAATAACCAAAATGCTTTAGAATACCTTGTAAACTTAACATAAAAGAGCATACACAGAGAATAAAGAGACAACAATAGAAGAGAGTAAAATTGCACTGTATATTATTTATATGATCTAGCTTTCCATACATGAAGGATTATACAACTTCAAAAGATAGACAGAAACCTAGAATATCTGAATTCTGCAATATATTATCTCCTTTCCAAAATGTTCCAACATCAAAGACCCTTTACAATTATAACTCTTTTTTCTATATATAGGTTTTTGACCATCTTGGAATCCCTTAAGGATGCAACAAGCTTTGGATGGTCAAAGAAAACCTAACCCTAAAGTTACAAGAGAGACAAAAAGAAAGAGAGAAGAAGCAGTGAAAGGAACAAGTCAAAAAGATAGAAACATATATTTCTTGTTCTTCTCCCGATCTAGTAACTGCAATCAGATTTCTAGATGGTAGCTGATAGTATTTATGTTGAGTCTGGATAGTTGTGCTCGCCTACTCACCTACATTCTCCTTTTGTAATAACTATCCCTCTTATCTTGAATAGTATAGTGCCAAGTGTTCACCTTACTCATCATCCAAAATTTCTTCTTCTACTATAGGCTTCTTTTTCTTTGGTGTAGTCATAACTTCCCAAGCCTTTACTTCATCATCTGATGGCCACTTGAAGTCCTGAGTACTCTGTACTTGCAGATTTTTCCTATCCCATCTAGCATCAGTGATGTTTTTGAAATCAAGTAGGAACTTGTTGATATCAGTCTCTGCTTTGAAGGCTTCATCCAATATTTTATTGAATCCCTCTATATCAATATCTATTCCCAAGAGAAATGCCTCTTCACTAGGCATCTTGGTGTCAAAATCACTCTTCCAGGCATCTACAGCCTTTACTTGGTCATCATCTCCCTTTAAGGAAGGAATAAACCTATTAAAATCATTTGAAAAGAGGCTCAATTTAACCTCTATCTGGTTTAATTTTCCTTTGAAGAATGAGAGAGCAATATTGACTCTTTTGATCTCATCTTCAACTTCAGTGACTATTGGAGGAAAATATGGTCTTATAGCTTGTAAAGATGACAATTTCTCACATAAATTCGCCCTAGCAGACCACTTAGTGAAGTAAGGGTTTAGAATGGCAAGGTACCCCATTACCTCAGTATGAAATACTGGAAATTTATTGTATGTATTGACTACAAAATCAGTTTTGTCTTTTAGAATCTCAATTCTATATTGTAGTATGCCTTTTAGTGCCTTTAGAGCAATTGCATTTCTCTTTTCTTCATCCACCTTTTGTTCCATAGCCTCTTCTGACTTAGGCTTATCTTCAATCTACATTGGTGGTGGTTGTGCGGGTACATATACTACCTCAAGATTTGACTCCAATTCCTCTGTTGGTGTCTTGATCATCTGATCCCTTTGGTATAGTTGTATGTGGCACATATCCCTATCTTTAGACAATGCACTTGTTTCTACCAACAAAGTACTGTACCTTTCAGACAATTGCTTGGTCTTGTCTTCATTCAATTGAGCCCAGTGTGTCATAATTTGGGAGATTTCTAAGTCCCCTATATTTTGTACAGACCACACCATCTGATTACCCACTATATTCTCTTGAATATTTACTAACTGGGGCTTCTGGTCTTTTGGGCTTAGGCTCCACATTGCAAAAGCCTGAGATTTTTGGCTATACCCAAATATTTTTATCATGTCTCCTACCTGGACCTCACTAGCCATTTTAAGATCTGGCTGCTTTATGATTTGGTCTATAATGAAAGCAGATGTTAAATCCCATCCCTCAGCCAACAATATCCAACTTCCCAGCACCATTTTCCTGGCATCCTCGGGTGAGATATCCTCATTCTTAGGATCATAATTCTATAACGCCACTAGGGCTTAATTTGTAATTGTTTCTTTCCCATCAACTGTTAATTGGGATCTTATTTGCTTTGTTTTATGCCATCTTAGGAAGTATTTAAACTCCTTTATTTTTACAAAGCTGTCATCATCTAGAAATTTTTGTTGATGAAGCAATCTTTCATCAACACAGGCCCTGAGTGGTATTTCAACTTCATCTTCTAGGTCAGGCCGTTGCTTCTTGCCTTCCCTGATTGCTTTTCTTAGGTTATGGTCATATAACCTAGTTTCAGGTACTAAGGCCTTAGCCTTGTCTTTTTTCTTACTTTGGCCCTCCACTGAAGGCTTCCCTACTTCCAACTTCTACCTCTTTGTAGCAGGTTCTTCTACATCATCAGGCTGGGTAGCAACTGTTAGATCAATAATGTGTCCTGCCCCCTACAACTGTGGAATCTCAGCCATTTCTTGCTTTGAGGCTTGTTGTGGTGAAGGATACATGGGAGGACGTGCATAATCACTATCATCACCACTATCATATTCTGATTCTGAGTGTTCAGGTGTCTGAGAACCTTTTTTGTCCAAGACTGTATCTAGTTGCTCTACAAGCACATAATAGTTATCTATCATGGCCTTGATTCTATAAAAATATGGGAGGTCAGGGTAAAAACCCGCAAAGGACAACCCATTTCTCTTTATCTATTTCTCTATCTTTAGAAACTCCTAGATTCTTAGTCTTCTTGTGTGGATGTCATCTTCATCCAAGATGTTCTTTGTTGCATCTTCTTCTATGCACTCATAGTGAACATTGGTATTAGGGATGGTAGGAGTATACCATTTCCTAACCCCTACCATGAAGCCCTCTGGATCAATGTATCTATAAGGGGCTACCCCCATTCTATACTTTTCCAACCATTGACCCACTTCATCAATGGCATTCCTGCCAATTGTAAAGTTGGAAATTTTGAACTACCTAGGGGTTATAGTCCCCTTTTTGTGCAGTGCAAAGTGCTCATTATCTGTTAACATCAACTGCCATATGAATTCCATTGTAGCTACTCTTGCAGGCACATGATATGATAATAAATGAGGTGGGTGAATACACCCATATACCCTGACAATGGTATAATTTTCCTCCAAGAAGAAATCACCCCAGTTATGATTTTTAGGCCAATTTTCTTTATAATTACAGGGCCTGAGCAGTTGTATAACTTTCAAAGGGACTCTAGTCCTGCTTGTTACCAAACTCTGTACAATTGGATACACAATCCAATTCTGAAAAGCACAGTAGTCACACTCCCTAGAAGTGTAATTCCAAACCCTGACCCAAAACTAGATAGGATTTTATGCTATTTGATAGAATCTCTGAGGATTCAGATTATGAACATCCATGATTACAAAATTGAAGTATAAGAGGAGGTGCATTAAGACTGAATAATGCAAAAATTTAGGTTCCTTCTCCTTTGGACTCTTTAGTCTTTTCAGGGTTGCAATGAAACCCTCATGCATTTCATCGATTATGTGTTGTTTGTAGTCATAGCTGATGCTTGAATGCACCTCTTGCAAGTCTAGTACCATCATTAAGATGCCAACATTGATTTTCTCTGCATCTCCATCTATCCCTAGCACTCTAGACAGGGCATAAGCGTTATACTTAATGTAGAAGTGTAGATCCTTATAAGAATATGGATTAGGCTCTTTCATAGGATCTAAGTAATTTCTCACTTCTTTTAACATGTGTTTCTTCAATAATCCTTTAGCAATACTAGGCTTGGAACTATACCTCTTCTCCTACTTTGTCATGTCAATTTTAGTAGACATGGTGCTAAATAAGCTAAAGGCTTGCATGAATGAGTTCATGTTTAATATTAACAAGGCAGTGACATCATCCCTTTTGATGGTCTTTGTCAGGACATCATAGTGATTATCTAGGTCTAAAAATAGGTCTACATCAAGGAAAACATCAGGAACAAGCAATCTAGCTAAACCACATGTCCAAGGGTTTGATACTGTGATAGGCTTATCAAAATTTTTATAGAAATAATTGAAAAGGGAGAAACCTGTTGTCCCTGGAGTCATAGCGTCTCGAATATCTTTGTATTCATCCAAGAGGACACTTGCATTAGCCTTCTTATTCTGCGTTGAACCAGGTAGAAGATGGAGAAACTCATCAGAGAAACTTGCCTTTCCTTTTGGCTCCTCTTTACTGCCTCCACTTGTTGAAGCAACACTCATGGCTCTGCTCATATTTGCAATACTTTGAATCTCTTTTTCTTAACCAATATTGAAACAAATCTAACACAGAGATTAATAGACTGTCCTGTGCACAATTTTCTGAAATTTAGAACTCTTTTATCAATTCTGGAAATACTGCAAACTGAGCAAAATATTTCTCTTTTCTGCAAAATGAACAAATTTGGCTTTGCAAACTAAAAGCACAGTGAATGAGAATGAATGCACCATCAACTCCTTATAGCCATCATTCAGGGTACATAGCTCATAATTTGGAAACATCAGTTCTGTCATTAATTCGCCATGCTGTGAACTTGAACAAAAACCTAGTCGTAGTTTCTGAGCTTGACAGGAAATCAAATTCTTGAAAGTGAATCCTCGAAGAAATCATATAATATTTAAAAGAGCTGACATGTCACACTATGATTCATTATCTGCCTTACATCTCAGCTACTCTTTTTGCACAGTGATCAAAATACAAGCCTATGATTTGTTGCCGAGTGATTTACACTTTCACATCAAAAAAATTGTCGCTGCTTTTAGATTTTGTGATCAGGCGACTGCGCGACTGCATTAAGTCTCTTTGTCACAGGCCTCTACCACTAACCATGGTTTATCTCAAGACATGGTGACAATGCACTTTCTTACCTTTGGCTGACCTGAGTCACGATCTGGCGATCATGCGACACACTTGAAATCATAGTCGCACATAGTTAATATTAAATTATCATTCTTCCAGAGACCTTGCGACTAACTGTCTTGCTTAACATTTATGGTTATTTCCTTGTCGCTGAGTGTTTAATTTTTATTTCAAGACTATGTGACAATGCTTAGTCACCCGATCGTGGAATCAAGTCCTGAACACTAAACTTTTTCATAACAAGTTATATGCACCCTTTTCCACTTCTGACGACTGCGCGACATACCTTAATCACCAAGTCAGGAGGACTTTTTCCGTAGGGCACCTTTCTTCTCAGACTTTGTGACCACCGTCAGATCCTCTTATTCCTTCATCCTACGGCCGTCGCTTAATTGCTATATGCTCGTACATACCCTTAAATATTTCTCAGACACTGTGACTGAAGGGAAAGTACTTAGTCTTGTTGTTGCTGAGTCCCTTTTCTTCTTCTGGCAACCATGCGATAATCTCTTAATAGCCACCTGCCTTATGACACATGTCAGACAGTAATTTTTCCTCTTGCTGCATAATGGAAAACTGAAACATCATTCTTTTTTGGCGACAAGCCAACTAAGCATTACTGCAAAACACAGATGGTTAGTCGCGTAGTCTAAGTTAGTATTTCTTAACTGCTGTTTCTTTTCAAGACCACAGGACTGAAGGCTTTGCTTAACTGTTAACTTTGGCTTGATTTGGTGATAATGCGACAAAAGGTAATCGCGAAGTCTGAAGACATTGTCATAACTGTTAAGAATTTCCCACGATCACCCGACTAAGTAGTGGGTCCCTTCTTTACAATACTTTATGACATAATTATCCCATGACTACCCGACATGAAATAAATTGCTAAGTCTTGTAAAGCCAAAGGAATATTCTGAACTTTAAATAAGACCACGCGACACAAGGAAAACACGAAGTCGGGACAGCAATTGAAATATTCGCTTGGGGTATCATGACAAGGTGATTCAATTGAAACACATGCCTCAAGTGAATGGAAAAAGTAACGTTGAAACAGAACAACATGAATTAGGGTTTATTTTCATCATTTAATACTTGGAAAGGCAAGGGTTTTTAGGGTTTTTACAAATTAAGCAAGGTTTAGACTTGAAAACCTAAAACTTGACATGGGTAAAGGCATAATAAACAAGAGATAACAGAATTGAGCACATCGGAATACAAAGAGTAGGACAAGGAACCAGGAAAACTACCAAAATAGGAAATACAACCAACAGTGTATACTATCAATAGAACACAATTGAGACTAGGTGCAGATAAGACATCCTATGATCTTTGGTTTGGTAATGTACCCACAGTAAAGTATTTTAGAATCTTTGGCAGCAAGTGCTACGTCAAGAGAGATGATGGTGTTGGTAAGTTTGATGCCAGAAGTGATGAAGGTATCTTCCTTGGTTACTCTACAAAAAGAAAAGCATATAGATGTTTTAATCTAAGATTGAAAAAGGTAATTGAAAGTAATCATGTAAAAATTGATGAAAAGTTTATGGTTCAAAAAAGATACTATGAATATGCACCTATGATTCAAGATGAACCTAGGCCTAGCAACAAAGATATTTTTATTGAAGAAATGTTTGATTGCATTGATGTCTCATGCAATGACCCTGAATCAAGTAGAGAAGAATCATAGATTACAGAAGAAGAAGACACAACTAAGGTTCCAAAATTTACATCTAGATACCACTCTAAAGATGATATCATTGGAGATCAGAGCAGCAGTGTTTTGACCAGATCAAAAGAAAAAAGTCTGGCAATAGATCAAGAGGTATGTTCACTTTCACAGATTGAATCTTTAAGTGTTGAAGATGCTTGTAACGATTCTGATTGGAAGAATTCAATGAAAGAAGAATTAGATCAAATAATTAAAAATGATACATAGGAATTTGTACCCAGACCTAGTGAAAAAAATGTGATTGGAACAAAGTGGGTATTCAGAAATAAGATGAATGAAGATGGTATAGTAGTTAGAAACAAAGCAAGATTGGTATGTAAAGGATATGTGTAGAGAGAAGGAATAGACTACACTGATAAATTTGCCCCAGTGAGAAGGCTGGAAGCCATTAAATTGTTTTCGGCATATGCAACATTCAAAGACTTTAAATTTTATCAAATGGATGTAAAATCAGCTTTTCTGAATGGTGACTTGAATGAAGAAGTCTACATAGAACAGCCTGAAGGATTTAATCTTTTAGATGAACCAGACATGCTATGAAAATTAAAGAAATCACTCTATGGTCTTAAATAGGCTCCAAGAGCTTGGTATGAGATACTTGATGGATATCTTACCAAGATTGGATTCAAGAAAGGAGCCATAGATTATAACCTATTCACAAGGGAGACACCTAATGGATTATTATTAGTTTCCATATTTGTTGATGACATTATCTTTGGAGGTAATGACAAGCTCAGTACGACATTTGCAAAAGAAATGCATAATGAATTCGAAATGAGTATGATTGGTCCTATAAAATACTTTCTGGGATTGAATGTAAAGAAAAAAATAAAGGTATATTCATTAATTAGTCAAAATATGTGAAGGAAATACTAAATACCTTCCAGATGGAAGACTGTAAGCCAGTATGCACTCCCATGATAACAGGAAGCAAGCTTTCAAAATATGATGATTCCATAGCAGTTGATAAGACATTGTACAAATCTATGATTGGTAAACTCATTTATCTAACTGAATCTAGACCTGACATAACTAATGAAGTTGGCATTGTTGGAAGATTTGCATTTGAACCCAAGTAGAATCACTTAATGGAAATCAAGAGGATATTCAGATATCTAAAGGGAACTATAGACTATGGTTTATGGTATCCTAAATCAGAGAATGTAAAACTTCATGTGTATACAGATGCAGATTAGGTAGGATGTATTGATGATAGGAAGAGAACCTAAGGAGGAGAAGTATTTCTTGGAGACAGGTTGGTTTCTTGGATAAGCAAGAAGCAGAACTATATTTCTTAGTCAATAACAGAAGTTGAATATGTTGTAGTAGCACTAAATTGTTCAACCATGGTTTGGATCAAGAAGATGGTTAAATAATTTGGCATTCAGGTTGATTATCCTATTGTTATTCACTATGATAATACTAGCACTATTAACATGTCTAAGAACCCTGTGATGCACGCAAAGACAAAACACATAGAGATCAAGTACCATTTCTTAAGAGAAAAGGTTGCAGACAAAGAAGTAAAATTGGACTATGTGAGCACCAAAGAACAGTTGGAAGATATTTTCACAAAGCCCTTATCAAAGGATACTTTTGAGTATCTCAGGGAGAAGTTGGGAGTAATTCCCTCTCCTGAGTCTATTTAGAAGAAGCAGCAAGAACATCGGTCATTAAGTGACTGATGAATGGTTGACTACTCTACTTCTAGAGTAGTACCTATGTCTGTGCCTTGGTAGTAGATCTATGGCACCCTTTTCCATTGATGTCAAAGGGGGAGTAAATAGTAAGGGGGAGTATGTACTAAGAGGGAGCATATACTTTGGGGGAGTATATACATCGAACAAAAACACAATCAGAGGAAATACAGTAGTATAAGAGAAATCCTTGATGAGGATATTGAGAAGATTGTAAAAGAAAGAGGAAACCATAAATAGAGGATGCTTTTGATATCATATGTTTCCATCAATGTCAAAGGGGGAGATTGTTGGAGATTTGATTATGAGTAGTTGATTGATTGTATGTTTGTCATTGATGACAACATATAATACACAGTAGTAATTCTGTATGTACTCATCAGAATGATAAAAAGAAGACTTGCATGGTTAGATACATGTTGTTGACATGTTTATTATGTTATGTTCATACACATAGATCCAGATATGATGTTTTTGTCAAGTTGTGTAATTCTGTTATTAGCAGTTACAGTTCTGGAAGAGTATCTACTCAGAGCCGACGTATGTAACATGTTTCTTGAGTTGCACCTATCTTCAAGATATGTGTGTGTATATTCATTATTAGTTACGAGTTGATGATACTCATCTAAAGGTGCCAAATGTGTTTCAAGAAGATTGCAAAGTTAGAGTTAATTTGGTGAGGCCGACTTAGTGAAGCGTCGCATCTATTCAATTTATACTTGCGCGGTTGTAATAATGCTTGTGTTCTTAGTAGAGATGACAAGGATGTTATGAAGAGTTTTCTTATAGGTCCCATGATCTCATACTTTGAGAAAGATACTTATAGCAAGTAAATTGTGATACACTAAGTGTGAATGATACGAAAAGAGAAGAAAGATGTACAGAGCAGATTATCAGAGTTGGTTCATTCATCAAGAGTCTATGTGAAGAAGAAATGAAAGATTGTAATATAGTGGAAATGATCAAGATAGAAGGTCTACTCTATAGTTCATCATCAGATATAGTGCATATCTATTATACAGAAGGTTGTAGCCTTCACCATTAAACAGTGAGATTTTGGATAGTGAGTCCACCACCCCTAACAGGGTTATTTCTAAAAGAATCCTAATAGGGTCTGACCCTTAACCAAGTCACTATACTTATTGCATTGTAAAGTACAACTCCTAATAGGGTTGAAATATCTTCTAACAGGGATTACTATAAACAAGTATAGTTCATTGTGGATGCTAATTCCCACCAGGGTTTTTACCATTTGGTTTCCCCATAATCAAATTGTGTGTTGTGTACTATGTTATCTAATTGAGCATTTATTTTGTTTTATTCTGAAGTTAAAGAAGAAAAAGAATTAAAGTTATGGATAACTGATTCACCCCCCCCCCACCTCTCAATTATCCTTTGGGACTATTCTAACAAGATGATGATTTTAAATGTTAATTGTAGTTGGGAGGTCTCATTATTTGACTTGCGGTTAGTATTTTATCTCCCAACAACACGATTTCACAGTCGCTTGATCGCTGGATTGTTTGAGGTTAAGGAATGAGTTAATTCCATGGTGAGAGCTAATGTCAATATTAGAAGGGATGAAGCAAGTACAAGCAAATAAAATTTTGACATCTGGCAGAAGTGGGGTCCGTTCTTTGTAGGCTTAGTCATCTGATCTCATGATTGAACCACAGTTAGTAAAATTATCATGCAACTTGGAGTTTCCTAAGTCACAATATCACCCAATATATCATGGTTACAGATGAGTAAGGTTGAAGGAAAAGACAATTAGACAATGTCAAAAATGATGAGGAGTTGTAGGCGAATGACAGAATGACAAGTGGCATAGGGCAGACCCAGGTTTTGTACTTGGCCTCAAGGTCTCATGATTAGGAAGGAATATTCTAAAATGTCAAGAGATCATGAGACTTTCCTTGTCATTGGGTCTCCAAATGAAATCAAATATTATCTCATGGTTCAGAGACTAAGCAACTACTATCTGATTTAGATTAGATCCAACTCTTTTTCCCAGGTCTCTTGATGTGACCATAGTTAAATAAAATGTCTAGCAACTTAGAGACTTAAGGGAAAAGTGTAACCTGAGGTTCAGAGGAAGTTAAGGTCGAGTCAGGTAATGAAGATAAAGGTTGATCAAGTTGCGAGGATCCTAAGGCTATCATAAAGCCTTAAAGAGATAGATGAAGGTTTTTAAGGCCTAAGGCTTTATGACAAGTTGCCATGTGGCGATATCAGTTATAAGGTATAGTTTCCAGGAAAAGTAAAAGAGATCTAGCGGTGATAATTTAAAGTAAAATAAGATTTGAATCCTGGCCGTGGATAAAAGATCTTGTGTCAGATGTGACCACTGTGATTTAAATTAAAATATTTAAAATATTTCAATATGATTTCCATGGTGGTGACTGATATTTATTTGCAGAGGTATTAATTTCTCAATCTAATTTCACAGAAGCCTCTGCACAGTTGTTGAAGACCAGACATGGATAGAAATCTAATATGTGGAGATGCATTAAAGACTAGACTATGATAGATAAGAATTTTCTAAATAGAAGTAAATGCATATAGAGTTGCCTGTTCATTTCTACATTTATGGAGCCACTTTCAGGGTCATGCCATGGAGTTTCTTGCCTATCAGAGTTCTAGGCTCATATCCATGCATTGAAGAATTGATTGCAGATCAGATTGCATAGATTGAAGAGATGAATTCAGGGTTTCAACTTGACATCATAATTGAATTTTATATTTGATTGGTTGTAAACCCTAACCTTAAATGCTCTAAATCTTGTAGCATTCTTGTTCCTATAAAAGAATATTTAAGATCATTTAGAAAGGGCTGGAGAATTGGGAAAGTAAAAAAGCATTTTGCTAATACTTGTTTCTAGTCTAGAATATAGTAGATGTAGTTCAGTGTTATTGAGATAGGAAGAAAGTTGTCTGATCTTTTGCATAGTATCTAATTGCATATTTCCTTGTCATACTGATTTAGAAATAGTTTTCATTGTACGTAATATAATTTCTTCTCATATTTGAGTCTCTCCTTTGTGTTATCAGTAGAATTGTGAGTTTTTTGGCTTATTATATGAGTTATTCTTATGCATATGTGTATTTGATTGAGATTCAAACTAAATTCCTTTGAATACTACATTAAATATGTTTGATATCTACTTGAGGATCCTATAGTGAGCAATCTAAAAGTTCTTATGTTTAAAGTTTTGAATCTATGCCTAGTAAGGTGTTTCAGTTTCAATATTGTATGTAGGTTTTAGCCCAATGGATAAGGCACTAATATGAGATTAGTATTCCTATTTTGATATTCTTCTGGAGTTTTTTGGATATGTTCTATCCCACAAATATAAATCAAACTTAGTACAAAATTCTTTACCTTTTGGGGTGTTATCCTACTTATTCCACCCATGGTAGTGGAGAGTCACTGAATGCTAGGTTGGAATTTACTACTTAATTACCATTCTTCTATTGTTTAAATTTAGAAGTCGAAGGTGTGGTAAAGAGTTGAGTTTAGCCTGGATTAGGTGTACCCACCTTGGTTTTGCAGAGCCAGAAGTAGAAGAGGGTAGTATTCACCCTATAGTTGGTCCAGTTACCTTATAGAGCTTTCACACTTGGAACTAACCACTCCTAACATCATTCATAAGGTATATTGGTTTCTCAAGTTAGCGTAAACATTTTCAAACACCAACATGGTAACACTAAATAGTGTTTGTTAGGATGCTTTGTACTTGGTAGTATCAAGTAACCTTGGCATGAGGTAGTGTTGTTCCTTGTCTATCAGTGTAGTGTAAACCGATGGTATAGATAATGTTTTTCCTTGCATATACTAATGGAAAAATATAGTTTCTTCAATCTCCCAATTTGACATTAGTATCAAAAATTGATATGTGGATAATACTAAAGTGTTTAGTATGTACACCATGTATATATCCTTGTCATTATATGAATCCCCCTAACTATATGCATCAGTATAGTATAAGTATATGCACATTTATACTTTCCTTTGTACGATACATTCCCTTTTCTTTTCTCTTTCAAATGACTAACTATGCAAACCATTTCTTCCTTTCATTTCCCCTTTTACTGGTGACTATACATATCATTTTCCCCTTTGTTTGATACTCATGACAAAAATGTACAACTTATAAGTTGTCAAAAATGTGAAAAAAATGTGTAACTTATAGTGTGTCAAGAATATGTGAGTGGGCGTTCTTGATATCTTTGAGCATTTTCTCCCATTTTTATTTTAGGAGTTCTAGTGCCATGTTCTCTAGCTCAATTCGTGCATGCATATCAGAAATTTTGTTTAAGACAAACATTTCTAGGGTGGCTATCAGTGCTCTTGCCTCTGTCATATGACTTTGCAGTAATGAGAGTGTCGGTAAGATTTGAGCTTGAAGCTCATTTACCTCATCTTTGAACTTTGTTTCTGCAATTTGAATGTCTTGTCTCAGCTTTCAAGCTTGCTTGAGCTTCTCATTGTGCAGTTTTATTTCCTCTTCACTTTTTGTGAGATTTTGTGCACTTTTTTGAAGATCAACATCTATCTATGCTATCTTGTTGGTATCCTCCTTGGTGATTTGATCTAACATGCATAATTTATGAATTAACTTTATAGATTCTAAAATAATTGGTTCTACTATGTTAACGAGTTCAGAAAGCTTTACCTTTTGTAATGCCACTTCTTGTCTTATCTTCTCAGCTAACTTGAACTCATATTTTTGTTCAAGTCTTTCTTCCATGGCCTTCTCAGCATCTTTGTTCTGAGATGTGATTTCATCTATGAGAACCACTAATTGATCAAGCATTGGAGTTGTTTGATCAACATCTATATCAGGTATAATTTTTTGAAGTATTCCTTGTGCAACTTCAAGTACCTTAGCTTCCTTGGTGGCTTTTCTCAACTTCTCTTGCATGGCTTTCCTTTCAAAAAAAATTTCATACTTTTTCAATTCATTTAGATCCAATGTCCTTGGATCACATATTGGAATCTCAATGATTTCATCTAGAGTCACTGGATTCTTATTCTTGCTTTTATTTTTCCTTGAGATTTTTGTTGAAGTAGATGTATGAACTACCATTTCTAGTTCATTTGTCTTCTTTGAAGTGCTCGGTGAAGGCTTTGTATATGATGCTTCTTGTATTTTATGCTTGGGGTTCACCTATCGGTTTAGTGAAGACGTCTCTACATCAACCTTGGGTTTTTTTGCAGATTTCTCTTTTTTCTTCTTCTCCTATTCATCTATCTTTGCCTCTTCACCTTTTTTTTTCTGCTTGTCCTCTTCTACTTGTTTATCCTCTTCTTTATTCTGATCAGTAGATTCTTTCTGATCATCAGTTGTAGCTTGTTCTACAATTGTATCCTTTGGTGCATTGATTGTGTCCTTTGTCTCTGCATCACCCTTATCTTTAGGTATTCTTGAATCTACTACATTTGATTCTTCATTGCCTTCTAGCAGATTTATTACCTTCATCAATACTAGCATGTTATTCTGTGTGCTTACTTGTGATGCATCTTGATTCATGTCCTTCTCATCAGTTTGAGCTTGTTGAGCAGTGACATCTTCATCTTTTTGTAGTTGATCAGTAAGGTCCAGTACTGTGATGTCAATAAATGATGTGTTCAACCATATTTCATCAGCAACATTCATGTCCTTGTTTTCTTGGGTCTCCATTTGTTGTTTCTTTATTTTATCCTTAAGAGATATAAAAATTACATCATCTTCTTTTTGAGGATCTTTATTTTAATCATATTGAGTGATGTCTTGAATTTCAAGATCATCCATGACTTGGTCTAACTCAATAGGCTCATTATTATCTACATTGTCTAAAGAAATGTGTTGGTGCTCAAATCAACCAATTGGATTTCCTATGGACTTTCCAATCCAATGCTTGGAAACCCAAGTGATTTGGCCAACTAACAAGTCACAACCAAGGCAAGGTTGGAAATTTTGCAATTCTTTCTCTGTAAAACCAAGGCTGGTAGGCCTATACCTTGACTTATCCTTCAAGTTACAAGGATTTTTATAGCAGATAAGTAACACTTCAACCTTCTCTCTCAAGTATGGCAAGGCATTTGAAATAAATCTAACTGAAAGCAATATATCATGAACTACAAATTGAAATACTTTAAGTAATTGAAATAATGTTTAGTAAATGTGTATGTAATTTGAATGAATAGATAGATAAGATATCAAAAAACTATAAACAATGAACTAAATAACTATAATCCAAATAAGCAAGAAAGACTAGTGCCTTAATCAACCATGGGCAATAGAGTCGGTATCATTCCATTCTTATGTTCAACCTCAGAGAGAGTTTTACAAGAAAAATTATCACTTCAATGGTGTTATGAAATGTACATGCAACCTAAAACAAATTCAGAGATATTTCAAAAGGGTAATACTTCTTAGATGACAACCCAATTGACTGAGGCCTCAATCAATAGAATTTAATCATGCAAAATGAGAAAACCAATTGAAAATATAGACTATATTGAATCAAATCAAGAAGCATGCACATCAACCTATCACTTTGAAGAAGTTCTATTGGTTTATTTGAGGGACTAATTGTAAAATGACTAATGAAATAATTGCATATATGAAGAAAACAGACTTATCTTGATTGATTTTAAAGAAATAGTATATCCAGGTCCATGTTATAGTTGTTGATCCAAAACTATCCAAATATGTGAAATTGTATTATTATTGTATTGTCTTCTCTTTAAATTTTACATTATGTATATATATG
>MU228546.1:1679402-1696549 GCA_018584345.1 Thuja plicata
TTGATTTTAAAGAAATAGTATATCCAGGTCCATGTTATAGTTGTTGATCCAAAACTATCCAAATATGTGAAATTGTATTATTATTGTATTGTCTTCTCTTTAAATTTTACATTATGTATATATATGTTTTTGAGTGGCTTTCACACCTCTTTAGGGTGAAAAGACAACTCTTATTACAAATTATTTTGAAAAAACAATAAACTAACTAAAAAATAACTACCCAAATTTTGGATTTGGCTTTGGTAGAAAATCCAAAACACCTCATGAAAAGATAATATTTTTGCTGGAGATAGGAAATTTGATTTCCTGAACTGGGTCATTTTTAGAGTTTTAAAATTTGACCAGCTTTATCCTCTGTCAAAATCATCTTTTTAGCAGGACTAAATTCCAGCATTTTCTGAAGGCTTCAATTAGTTAGTTCTATTTATTTGTGTCATAAAGCTTCCTTCCTTTGATATTTTTTAGTATGGAGAAACATGCTTCTTGATAATGGATTGGGACTTCTAAATTATCAAAATTTAGGGTACCACCAGTGGCTCTTTCTGGGGATGTATGCTCCCTGTGAGCATAGAAAGATTCCAACTATCTCTAGAGAAGCAGACCAAGTATCCACACTTAATTTGATGCAAAGTGAAATTGGGTGGCCCTGGGCCCCCCAATAAATGAACACTACTTCTTTCCTCTATTGAACACATAATTTTGATCTTGTAATACTTTGGATCTCCCGAATACAATGTCACCACTCTCATGGACAACATTAATTTCTTTATTAACACACTTTGACTTTTTTTTACCTTTAGAAAAGTCATAGGTGCATTGTAGTCCTTGCTAAATAGAAGATCCCCATGCATTTGATCAAGCCTACAAGTAACTAGTTTAATCTCTTCTCTTTGGATGCCTTTACGTACACAATTTTCCATATTCTCAAGATGTTTCTTTTCACAAAAAGAATTTGGAGATAACTCACATTTAGGAACTTCCTTCTTATCAAGAATTGGATCAAATAGGATACTCGGATAATTTTCATAACTAATATTCAACACACTCTCCTCAATATGTCTATTTGATTCTATCTCTTCTTCACATATTTGATACAACTTCTTCTCATAGGATGAAATGATGCATGTTTCACTTTCTGAATACACTTCCCCATACATATTTTGAGTTTCATCATCTTCAGAATGATCACTAGGTTCACTGTCTTTATCATGATGTTGATGGACTTGATTACATAGAAAATATTCTTCAAATAATGGATTTAAGGATATAGATAAATCAGGCATATCTCCATGTGATCTTTCATTTGAAACCTCTTCATGTTCATATGTTGTATGCTATTCTATTTCATCTCCATTATTTGATTCCTACAATTTATCATCTTCTTCATCTAGTATCCCCTGAGTATATACTAATCCATCAAATTTCTTATCATGGTGCATTAAGAAAAAAATTTGACCACTCTTCTCAACATTTTTTTCATATTCCATATCTAGTAAATATGAGATTTCTTCTGTACTAAGAAGATCTTCTTTCTCATCATCATGGTCATTGATACCTATTTCCATACACATCTCATCATGTACAAATTCTTCTTCAACCAGATCCAAATCTTCTTCCTTTATGTCATCATTCTTTTCTTCCCTCACTACCTCACATATTTTCTCAAGAAAAACTAGCAGTTGAATCATAGTATATTCCTAACTCACAAATTTTATCCATTAATTCCCTTCCTAGATCAAGCCTGATATCTAAAAGTATTTCCAGATAGATCTTTATCATTCTCATGAAAAAATGTATTGCAGGTTCACCTTTATATCTTTCTAAATTAAAGAATGTATCCAAAGGGGACATGTAAGATTCTTCCTCAAAAATAGAATTTGGCTCTCCTTATTTTTCATAGCACATGTTCTATTCATAACACATGTTTTCTTCTTCACCACTGGCATCATGAAACATATCAAGAAACCACTGCTCAAACTGTCTCCATGATGAGATGGACTGCATAGGTAATGATTCATATTCTTCTTGTGCATTGTTTTTTAATGACCATGCAAAAAAATTCATGGAATCATCTTCTATATCAACCTCATAATTATTAAGGAATATATGAAAAGAACCCAAGTGATCAAGAGCTGATTCATCATAATCTCCATAAAATTCAGGAACCCTCTGTGAAAGCTGTGAAAATAATTCATTAGAACTGCATTGAAACTTTCTAAGATCCAAAGACCTGGTATTAATGGGAATGAAAAATATTTTTAACAAAATTCTAAACATCATGTAATAGATCTTCTATTACTAATTAAAGAATATTTTCTCATTCCTTCTAGGTTGTCTTCCTATCCTCTTCTGATTTTTCTCCCTCGGTAGAGTCACTGACTGAAATGCTTTGTTCAATAGAGTCACCACCTTCTTATCAAAAGGAAAATACTTACTGTCTTCTGAGTTCTGTCTCCTAGTAGAGTCTTACTTACATCACCAGAGCTTCTAGGTAATATTTAATGTTGTCTTTCATAGATAGTCCCTAGTAGAGTTACCAATCTGTTGGTGCTCAAATCAACCGATTGGATTTCCTACGGACTTGCCAATCCAATGCTTGGAAACCCAAGTGATTTGGCCAGCTAACAAGTCATTACCAAGGCAAGGTTGGAACTTCTGCAATTATGGCTCTGCAAAACCAAGGCTGGTAGGCCTATACCTTGACTTATCCTTCAAGTTACAAGGGTTTTTATAGTAGATAAGTAACACTTCAACCTTCTCTTTCAAGTATGGCAAGGCACTTGAAATAAATCTAACTGAAAGCAATATATCATGAACTATAAATTGAAATACTTTAAGTAATTGGAAGAATGTTTAGTAAATGTGTATGTCATTTGAATGAAAAGATAGATAAGATATCAAAAAACTATAAACAATGAACTAAATAACTATAATCTAAATAAGAAAGAAAGACCAGTGCCTTAATCAACTATGGGCAATAGAGTCACTATCATACCAATCTTATGTTCAACCTCAGAGACATTTTTACAAGAAAAATAATCACTTCAAAGATGTTATGGAATGTACATGCAACCTAAAACAAATTTAGAGATATTTCAAAAGGGTAATACTTCTTAGATTACAGCCCAATTGACTAAGGCCTCAATCAATAGAATTTTACCATGCAAAATGAGAAAATGAATTTAAAATATAGACTATACTGAATCAAATCAAGAATCATGCACATCAAACTATCACTTTGAAGAAGTTCTATTGGTTTATCTGAGGGACTAATTGTAAAATGATTAATGAAATAATTGCATATATGAAGAAAAAAGACTTATCTTGATTGATTTTAAAGAAATAGTATATCCAGGTCCATGTTATAGTTGTTGATCCAAAACTATCCAAATATGTGAAATTGTATTTTTATTGTATTCTCTTCTCTTTAAATTTTACATTATTTATATATATGTGTGTGTTTGAGTGGCTTTCACACCTATTTGGGGTGAAAAGACACAACTCTTATTACACATTATTTTGAAAAAAACAATAAACTAACTAAAAAAAAACTACCTAACTTTCAGATTTGGCTTTGGTAGAAGATTCCAAACACCTCATGAAAAGTTAATATTTCTATTGGAGATAGGAAATTTGTTTTCCCGAACTGGGTCTATTTTATATTTTTAAAATTTGACCATATTTATCCTCTATCAAAATCATCTTTGTAGTAGGTCTAAATTCCAGCATTTTCTAAAGGCTTCAATTAGTTAGTTTTATTTATTTGTGTCATAAAGCTTCCTTCCTTTGATATTTTTTAGTATGGAGAAACATGCTTCTTGATAATGGATTGGGACTTCTAAATTATCAAAATTTAAGTTACCACCAAAATGTTCTTAGGACTTACCTTAACATTATCCTCCTCTACATGAGGTGTGTCGATGAGAAGTAATTGATTCTCACAACTTTTTGACTCTATAGGCAGATCTAGCAGTTGTCTCCATTTGGTCTTGGTCATGTTGTCCAACTCTATTAATTTATCTTCTAGCACTTTGTAAGCTCTTATTTAAGCTACAAATTTACTTGAGTGCTTCTTCACTATTTCTTTGATTTCTTCCATCTTTGATTTCGGAGGCATAAGTGTGACAAGTACCCTCTCCCTTGCTTCCTTTTTGGTGTGTAGAGCATATGACCATTGTTGTGAAATTTTGTTACCCAGCTCTTTGGGTATTTGGCCTATAAATTCTAGTGGTACATATTTGAACTTGACCATTGCCTTTATTATTGCATCTTGTATCTTTTTTTGGTCCTCTGGCTCAAGTTTATCCCATTGTCTTATTTTCCTATCAGTCATTATACCAGTAGTAGCAAATGACTCAGCAATTTCATCAAGTGTTCTAGTGAGAAAAATTTTCTCACTTACATTAGGCTCATCCTCTTTGGAATATTTAATGTCAGCTTTAGTCCTGACCATTATTTTCCTCCTTTTTGTAGGTGTTGCCTTCACAGTTTGTTTCTCTATCTACTTCTTCCTCTTATAGGTCCTCAGTTGACCTCTCTTCAGAGGTGTAGTGTCTTTTGTTGTTTGCCTCCTTGTTCTTTTTTTTTGTAGCAGGTGGAGGTGTATTAGATTCAGTGGCCTCTAAATTTTATTTGTGCTCATGTTTCCCTTCACCAATGGTACCCTGTTCATCGATTTCCTCTGTTTGTTCTTTTTCCTCCTCATTAACTGATAGAATATTTTCAAGATTCTTAACCATCTTATTCTTCTTGTTGACAGTCTTCCTGATTACTAGGCCTATTTTTATCTTGGACTTGGCCTCTTCATAAGTGCCAAACCTTGGTTGTTTATTTTCAAGTGGCTCATTTATCAATGCATCAATTACATTGGTTGCTTGATCTATGTTAATTTCATAGTCAAGAGGGGCTAACCAGGTTGTCCTTGGTACAACTGGTTTTATGTGAGTGAAACTTGTATGTACCATAAAACATATCTCATCCCTATGTTTCTCAATTAATTTCTCAGGGATCCTCACTCTTTCCATCACCTTTTCATTGAATTCAAGGAAGTATGCAGTCATTACTGAATCAAAATTGTCTCCTAGTGACTTGATAAGTTCACTAATTTGCAGTGTGACTGGTTTGGTAGTATCCCACTTTACTTTTCCTACTAAAGGAAATTATTCTTGAAAGTAAAAGAATATACACATGATAAGTGAACCAAACTTACATGTGTTTGTCTTTGCAAACCTTATTGTTGTCATGTTCTCATCAAGTTGTTTCAATAGGATCTCACATAGATCCATCTATATTCCCTTTGTCACTATCTTGTAAGCTATGCTTACTGTTGTTGATGTGATGTTGTTAAGCCTGCTTTCCTGGAAGATCTTGTAACCAATTACACATGCACCAAACCTTAGTTCCTTATTAGTGATGGTGTTCACTTTAAGACCTCTGTTATCCCACCTAGATTTTGTGAGCTTTTCAACTTCTAGCCTAGAGGGATGCTTGTGTGCCTTAGGATTGTCGGTTATTGGGTAACCAGTTACAATATGAAACACATCCTTAGTGATTTTCTTAGGTTCATCTAACCACAACTTCTGGTCATGCATTCTTCTCAAAACTAACCTAATCCAGTTGGTTTTGAAAACCCTTGGGAAATATAGGGCATTAGTTATCCCTTTAACCTCTATGTGATTGTGCTCTTCCTTTAGGTTACCTTTTGCATCACATATCTTCTTGTAAGCTTGGTCTATCTCTAGATCACCTATTTCAACAATCTTGCAGTGAATGTAGGACCTTACGTCCTCTATCAGCAAAACCCTAGGTGAAATTTTTGAAAATGCACCAGATTCATTGGGTTGCGATGCAATCTCCAGGCATATCTTTTTATTTGGTTCCACACAAGTGTTGTTCTTTATCAGCTTAACCACATTCTTCTTGTTATTCTTAATCTTTATGGTTCTTGAAGTGGCTGCCATCATATTTCAAATTTAGGGCTTTCTTGAAAATAATAATAGAGTTCTTTGTTGCACTTGGTACTTACTTTGATCCTTGAAACTTGTGAATGATCTGTTTGGAGTGTGCTAGATCAAGTTGAGGTTTCTCTGCTACCTGATCTCTTATCACTCTGATTTTTCTCTTCAAATCACGTGTGAGAAATGAAGTGTTCCCATTGAGTATTTGTAGAATTTTTCCCTAAGTCTATCATAAATGCTCAATTAATCATCAGGTCATGAAGATGGAGTTCATCGGGAAGAATCTCAATTATCATTGTTCGTGTTGAGAGGATTCTTGGGATAGCTGTTAAGATTTTTTCTTTCACTGACAGATATCGGTGTTGTGTCAAGAAAAATTTATAACTTTGCTTCCTTACCGATGGATGTCGGGTTACATTAGCAACTTAGACATTTTGTGTGTTGACCGACAATTCTCGGTAAGTGTAGACAGCTCATCCTTTATGTTCATTGATAATTTTTAGTATTTGTTTACCGATGGGGTTGTTTTCTCAGAATTATAACAAGTAACATAATATTCATCTTTATTCATGCAGATTTTGACTATTTATCAATTTGTATAATGGAACTGATGCAAAATATGACTTGGTGTAGTGCAGTTCCATACTTGTTCAAATTAAGTGTGGGTGGTGATGTCACTAGATCCATTTGATGGGGTGTCACCATTTGCATTGCTTGGTCCAGCTTCATCATTGCTTGAATCTTTTCTCCTCATTTTGTCTCTAGGCCTCTAGATATCTTTAATGGTGTTTCCATTGGGATATATGATTGTCTCGAGTCATTGAGTCTCTATAGTATTTCTTGAGATGACCAACATTATGACAATGTAAGCATGCCATTCTGAGGTTTGTCCAGTCTTTAGACCTTTTGGTACATGCTCTCATGTAGTTTGTAGCAATGTGACCATATCTACCACATGTACAATTTTTCCATGTAATATAGTCCCATACATACTGATTACCAATTCTCTTTGGTTTATAGGGAATTTCTTGACCTTTAGGCTTCCATGCTTGCCTTTTCTTTTTTCAGCATTCAAGACTTGTGTGCCCATTCATTTTGCATGTAGGTCAGTATTTTTCCATGCAGGTTTCCTTCTTTGGTTGATCCATTTTAGACTTACATTCATATGCTTTATGTCCTTTCTTGTTACATTTATAACAGAATCCTATGAATGAAGATGTAGATTTAGGAATACCTTTCATTTTGCCTCTACATACATTTGATGTGTGGCCTTTCTTTCCATATTTTTTGTATGTAAGATTTCTTGGTCTTGGATTTTCATAGACATTCTTTGGATTTTCTTGATTAGATGATTCTCCATTTTCGGTAAAGCCTAGACCGTTGTTGTTGTTGACTCTTTGATTTCCTTCAAGAAAATCATCCATTCTTTTATTGCTTTCTTCAGCCTTTCTGATGATTTCATTATGATTTTGCTGAACTCTAACCTCATGCTTTAGTTTTTCATTCTCTTCTCTTAGTTCACCGATAGCTTGTACACTTTCAATGAGTCCTATATTCATTCTGTTTGCTTCTTGAATCTTAAGAATAATCTGATTTGTAATCTCATGGTGATGCTCAGCATGTCTTTTAATTTTGAACTCCTTTTCTTGTAGCTTCTTTGTAATCTTCCTCCTGTCATCAATAGCTAGTGTTCTTTCTATTTCAGCTTGTCTAGAAGAACTCATCACATCAATCATTCTTACCATCTGGGTCTCTTGACCGATTTGCAACATCTTTATTTTCTCTATCAGATGTTGATTGATCTCCTTTAGATTTGTGATTTTCTCTTCTGATGTATTTGATGCATTACTTATATTTGATCCTGAAGACTCAAATAAATCTAGAACCTCTTCTTCTTAATAATATTTTTCATTGCTCCAAGTTGCCATACCTTTTCTCTCATCCAACAACTCTCTCATCTTGTTTCTGACTTCTTTATCCTGTTCATAGAACATCTGAATTTCAAGATTTTTATTCTCAATATTTTTATCAAGTTTATACTTCTCCATTGTATGATCTTTTCTCTTAAGCCTTTAAGATTTCCAAGAAGAGACTTAGCTCCGATACCAATTTTTTGGATTAATGGGAAGTAGTATTGAGAGGGGAGGTGTGAATCAGTACCTCTAAAAATTTTAACACTTTTCACATTTCATCATTAGTAATCATTCTTTACTATATTACCAACCATATCTGATGTTATTTCTTATGTATGTAGTACTAATTCATAACCTTAATGATATGCAACATTCATAGAAACATTCATGAAATTAATAAACACATAACACAAGATATGATATCATAGAAAACTCTTGTTACGAAAGTAAAAACTGCGGTGGGGATGGCACCCACAAAACTTCACTATTTGCAAAATGGAAGGGAGCTAGTAAATACTTACAATTGATCACTTCTAATGATCTACCCTATTAGGAGTATTAAAGTGGATACCTATTAAGATCTATTCTATTAAGACCTTTTAAAAACACTAATGAATTATGCACTCAGTTAAGAGATTTACAATAAGAGTGTTAAGTCCACCTTCCTTGAAAGGATTTCTTAAGTGTACTAGAGTTGTTAGAATGAGTACAATATATTTGACCCAACTATATGCAATCTATAATTTCTGATTACAGATCCATTAAAGTTCTCAAAATATGAATATCACCTATAGTGATTGATTAATACCTTTTTCTTCTCATCGGTAGCCTATGTTCTTGTTCTTGAAACTAAATTGATCCTTTTCTGTCCTTCTACATGAATTCTCTTGTCTAATCCTTAGATGCTCTTAGTGGCTACAATCATCATCAAACAACATGTTCATAATAGATTGAGCATCTATTTATACAAGTAGTTGACCTATTCTAGAATCACACATTACAATGTTAACTCTTGATCCAAGGTATACAACTTGACCTTGATCTTTTATTTGCATATTTTAAAACTGTTTTTGGATGTGGAAAGTCAGGTCCACTTTTTGCGAGATGTAACTAATTGTCGGTTCTTGATCATCGGGTTGAACTGAAAGTCTTTCAGTATTCCTTTATTGAACTGATTGTCAAGTTCCCTTCATCTGTTGGATTCCACTCTTTTCTTTCTTGTCAGTTGCATTGTTGGTTACTTTTTGGGTTCCTTTGTCCTTTTTTTCATTGGGTAACACTAAATAGTGTTTGTTGAGATGATTTGTACTTGGTAGTATCAGGTAACCTTGGCATCGGGTAGTGTTGTGTCCTGTCTATTGATGTAGTGTAAACCAATTATGTAGATCATGTTTTTCCTTGCATATACTAATGGAAAAATATAATTTCTTAGCTAGATCCTTTTGCATAAGGTTATGCCTCTTCTTGTGTAGCTGAATGTCATAGTCTTCTGGAAGGTAGTTCTCCTTCACTTTTGCCACCATTGATTTCCAATTTTCTATGGGCTTCTTTCCCTCTTTCTCCCTTTTTTCTTGCAAAAACTTCCACCATGTAAGTGCTTGTCCTCTTAGCCTATACTTGGCTATCTTCACCTTCTTTTCTTCTTTGATCCCATCACATTCGAAGTGGTTTTACATACCTTCGATCCATTCCATGACCATCTCTACATCCATCTTACCAGAGAACATAGGAATTCCTTGTAGATCCTTTCCACTCAAAGCTCTGAGTGCCTTGAGAAATGGTTCATCAGGTAGAGGAGGGTCAGGCACTGGTTATATCTACTCCTCTACTGGTTTCTTCCCCTTTTCTTTATCTTCACTCATCTACTCCTTCATCTTGTTGGTTGTCTCTACAACCTTTGCCATCTTTATCTTCATTTATTCCATTTCTTCTTCAAGAATCCTATTCTTTTCTTCCTGCTCAGACAAGTCCCTTTCCAATTCAGTATTAGTCACCATGATGTTCTCACCTATGGATTCACTCCTCTCTGACATACACCAATCAACTCCCAAGCCTTTCAATGGCTCTAATACCAATTTGATTGGGAGCTCCCTCTCCTAGAGATTCCTTTCTCTCTCCTAGACCTTCTCTTGGTCTTTCTTAGGGTCTCATTCACTACCCTAACTAGAGGATCCTAATTTGATCCACTACCACACTAGGAGCTTTCCACCAAGTTCAATCCTTCACTAAACCCTTCACCATAGCTTTACACTTTCATGGCTTACTTTGGTCATCTATCCTTCCAACTGACTCTCCTTCTTGTGAGTTGGATTCTTGAATCCTTTCTAGTCTCTTTTGACACTTCTTTATCCAATCTTGAGGATCTTTCATCCAATTTCCAATCAGGTTCAAGATTCTAGTCTTCTAGGCCTTGTAGCCTTTTTAGGCATATTAGCCCTCCTAAACACTGAAAAGATGGATTTTTTCTCAAAATACCTTAACACCCCTAGAATATAATTACATATTACTTGTGGGTTTTTCCTAACCTTATATATTTTATAGGTTTTAAGTTTTCACCTTGTCCATACAATGGACTTTTAGCAAACCCCTAAAATTAAGGGTTTTTAGGGCATGAATACTGGTCTAGTTTCTTTACTTTATTTAACTGATCTAATGAGCTCCTATGAACTTATCCTCCCATCAACATGTCTATGTTACATTCCCTTACACTCCTCCACCATTTATTGGCATACACCAATCACCAAGCAATCACCATTGCTACTGTACTGTTCAGTTTCCCTAACCAAAGTAACCAGTACTCGCCTAGGGCCTGAATGTTCTCTTGCCTTCCCTACACACACACACACTTCACACACTATGTACATAATTTATATACAATATATTAATGGATTCCAATTGGTCATAGGACTTTGGACCACAGTAATGCCAAGAAAAGCCATTTTCTACATGACTGGTCCAAAACTGGACACTGAACTAACAAAACTCAAAAGATTTACAATTTGTTAACCAGAATGAACAAAAGATCAAATCAATGTCATAGTTAATAATTAAATTACATAAGTAACACTCTCAATGCATTAATTCAATCCATCTAATCCATTAAATTACTGGATGATGGCCCTGTCAACAAAATATAGTGCAAAAACTTGATTCTTAACAAATAGTCCGTACAAAATGAAATCCAAATATCACTTTAGGGTTTGTGTCACCTTATATACTCCATTCCACATCTTTGGACCCTCATGTTGGGATTTGGTAATCATTAAATCCTATTCCCAAAAACTAGGAAATGTTGTCATGACAACTTTGCAAAGTTGCAAAAGTTGTCATGACAAATTTGGCAACTTTTGTCAAAATGACATTCTCTTAACTTCAATGGCCCAATTTGGTTTCAAAATTTACCAAATGGTCCTAAAACACTTAAAAACATTAAAAACTTGAAATCTCCCCATTTTTTAGTTTTGGTCAACCTTTTGACCTTTTGGTTGACTTCTACGGGTATAGACCCCAAGATGCAACTTGACTCCATAACTTACAAACCCTAAACACTACTAACCCTAAACAAAACTTAAACACACTTGGGACTTTATAACATAGTCCTTATTCAAATATGGTTGGCCAAACCAACCTAAAATCCAAAATGACTAAAAAGATCTTTCAAAGACCTTAGGGTGCTCCTACACTAGTTTCAGATTTGTGATAAAGCATAAGAGTGGAGTTTCTAACCAAGTTGTTGATGCATTGAGTAGACGAAGATCTTTGTTGGTTGAAATGAGAATCAAAGTTCTTGGTTTTGATGACATGAAGAATTTGTATGAAAGTGATCCTAATTTTTTTTAGAATGGGAGAGTGTGAAGAGAACCTAATTCAAATTAGTCAAGTAAGTATGAAGACTATTTCATTCAGGAAGATATGTTGTTCAAAGGTATTCAGTTATATATACCAAGAGGTTCAATGAGAACTAATTTGTTTAAGGAGAAATATAGTAGTGGATTGTCTGAAAATTTTGGCATTGATAAGACATTGAGTTTTCTTAAGGAAAGGTATTTTTGGCCTCAGTTTTATAAGGATGTTCATAAATTTGTGAGGAGTTGTGGAGTTTGTCAAGTTGCAAAACGAGTGAGTCAGAATATTGGTTTGTATACACCAATTACTGTTCTTGAGAAACCTTGGAGTGATATCAACATGGATTTTGTTCTTGGCTTAATGAGGATAGAAATAGGTAATGATTCCATATTTGTTGTTGTGGATAGATTTTCTAAGATGACACACTTCATACCATGTAGAAAAAATCAGATGCAATACATATAGCAGATCTTTTCTTTAAGGAGATTATCAGATTGCATGGATTACTGAGGAGTATCATCTTTGACCAAGATAGTAAGTTGGATATTGAGTTGAATTGTAGTTCTACATTTCATCCACAAATTGATGGGAAAATAGAGGTTGTAAACCAGAGTTTGGGTAGCTTGTTGAGATTCCTAGTTGGAGACACACCAAGTAATTGGGATTTGATGTTGGTACAAGTAGAGTTTGCATAGAACAGTTCAGTAAATAGAAGTAATGGAAAGAAACCTTTATAGATTATTCATGGCACACAACCAAGAGGTATATCAGACTTGAGAGATATTTTTGGTGAAGAGAAAAGAAGTGTTGAAGTAGAAGAATTTGCTGAGTTTAGGAAGACATTGCATGAGGATGTAAAACAAAAGCTGGAGAAAAGTAATCAGAAATACAAGGATAGTGCAAACAAATCAAGACATCAAACATTTAAAGTTGGTGATGTTTTAATAGTTCATTTGAAGAAAGGTATATTTCCTATTGTAATATATGGAAAATTATAGATGAATAAATTTGGTCCTTGCAAAATACTGAGAAGATTTGACAGTGGAAGTGCTTATGAAGTTGAATTACCAGATGACATGGATATATCACCTATATATTCAATATTTCTGACTTGTATGAATTTTTATGAACCTGATGAAAAAGTAACAATACCAAGTGCTTATCCTAAGAAGCAGATAGAGGAAGTTGAGAAGATTTTGAAACAAAGAGTTAGTAGAAGTACAAGAGGAAAAGAATACATGGAGTATCAGGTAAAGTGGACGAACAGACCGATTAAGGACTCCTCTTGGATTTCTCAATCTAAGTTGAGTTCATTTTAGGTTAGACCTGATACATGATTTGGGGAATCATTTCTTTTTAGCCCAGGTGTCTGATGCAGGAGCATCTTGGGTCCTTGGCAATCCCGATCAACCAAAAATATGTTTACCTTTGTTATTTAGCTTTTTGGGGGGCTGCTCGAAGAAGTACTATGTTACCCTGTTGCTCGAGTATGCTTTTTCTAAGTTGCTTCTGTCACTCAGGTATGCTTGTTCCAAGCCTATTTTCTGTTGCTCAGGTATGCTTGGTGGTGTAGGAGCACCTAGGTAGGGCTACAAGATGCAATATGACCTAGGGATTCTTTGATTTTTTTTTTCTTGTAGTGGTCCTAGAAAAACCACTAGAGTAATAAGGGGCTAAGCTAGTCCTAGTGTGTGGTGTGTTAGAATAAGATGCCTTGATAGGTCTTTAGAGACCTTATTTGCAAGCAAGTCTACTTTAGGTCAAATAGGGTGTTTTGTCCATTATGATGTTAAATTGGACAAGAAAGGGACTTGAGGTCCTATTTCATTGTTAAAACACCTTAGATAGGAATTTGGTGAAGATTGGTGGACTTTTGACCAAGTTTAGATACCAAATCTAGAAAAATGTAAAAGTTGTCAATGTTGTCATTGACAACAATGTCAACATTTGTTGAAAATTTGCAACTTTGAGAAAATTGGTTAGGTAACTATCTGAAACCAATCATTTTGTGCCTTGGTCAACAACTTAAGGTGATCCTTGAACTTTTGTAAGGGTTGGCATTATTCTGTCAGAGTGTGTATAGACTATATAATCAAAGAACTATTATAGTTTGTGTATTTTCTTAGCATTTGGCATTAAGATGGATTAGATTATCTACTGTAGATTCTAATTATGTTAATGTATATTTTTTTAGGATTCTTTATGGATGTATATTTCCATTTTGCATAGTTTTAGTTTCTTTTTTAAATTCTTTTAGTTTCTGTCCAGTCGCTGGCCTGAATAAGGCATCTTGTGCAAATGGAGTCATAAGTCCATTTTCCACTATGGAAATTGCATGGGAATTTGGGATATGGAAGGTGACTCCATTTCTATATTGTACACCAAAGGAGGGGCCTGAGAAAGCAAGGGAGCTATTTTAAAGGTGATTCCCTAGGCGAGCCAGAGTTGCATGGCTAGGGATCACAGTGGAGTGTAGAGGTGATAAGGAGGATTGAAGGCATTGGTAGCTTCAATCAGTTATTAGAGAGAGGTAGGGTTATGTGTATTGAAGTGAAAAATTCAATGGGAAGTGTTCATGTGCAATTTTTTATGGTCAAAACAAAGATTCTATCAAACAGGCTTTGAAAGCTAAAAACCCTGAATTATAGGCTTGTTTGTAGGAAGGATTGTAGGGACAGTTTGAAAGTCCAAGACCTAGAAAATATTTTGTGTCTTGAAAAAGGGTACTAGAATCTAAAGTTTTTTTTCCAACTTTTTAATAAATTTCATGAGTTATTGTAGAAAAATTTCCTAATTAGGCCTAATTGCTTGAAGCCCTATTTGGGAAGTAGTTGTTGTGGATTTTTGAACTCGATTAGGGTTCCAATGCAAAGTGTGTTTGTAGACACTAAAAAGGATCTTAGTAACATCCTAGAAGGCCTAATTCTCTCTGTGGAGTGATTACTGATCATCTTGGGTCAGTTTGTGAAGTTTGTGAAGATAGAGCAAGAAGGGCTATTGATAACCTAGATGGTGTTGTGAAGAGTTGTGGTTCCATTTGGATGATGTTCACAAGTTGAAGGAGTAGGATTTTTCATAGAGAATCCTAAGGAGATTAGGGTTAGGCTAGAACCCTAATAGGTTAGAGGAGTGACCTAAGGATGCCCTAGAAGAAGATAGGGTATATCAAGACTTGTGTTACATCACAGTGGTATGAGAGAAAGTTAAATATTTGGGAGGTCGGTGTATGTTTGTAACTACTAGTGAATCAGTAGGTGAGTCAAAGATGGTGAAAAATGAATATTTATCCAAGGAAATGGATGAGAAAAAGGAGAAGAACCGACTCCTTGAGGAAGCCTTAGAAGGAATGAGGATAAGGCTAGAAGAAGTTGCTAATGAAGCAACTAGAAGTAGAGAAGGAGTGGAAAGTAGTAATAGGGGTAAGAAGGTTGCTCGGGAAGACATCATTAGTGAACCAGACCCTGTCTTGAATGAAGATCCATTCTTGAAGGCCATCAAAGAATCAGGTGGAAAATCATTATAATGAATACCTTTGTTTAGTAGAAAGATGGACATTGAAGCAGTCATGGATTAGATAGAGGGAATGGAGAACCATTTTGAGTGTGAGGGTGTGACTGAAGCCCAAAAGATTAGGGTAGCCAAATCCAAACATAGAGGGGAAGCCTTGACCTAGTGGAAATACCTTCAAGATGAGAGGGTATGGATGGGTAAACAACCCCTAGCAAACTAGAATTCCATGGTGACCAAGCTTAAGGAGATGTATGTGCTAGAGGACTATGAGATCCAACTCTTAGTAATAACTGAGAGGGGGGGTGAATCAGTGACCTCAAATTAATCCTTAAATCAACCCTCTAACTCTTATAACCACTAATTATTTCTCAAGCTATCTTTTTCCTACAAGATGAATTCCTTGAACAACTTATATCAACTTACTTCTTGTTGGATTACTCTGTTAAACCTTCTTCTTAATGTTTACCAATAAGCAGTTATCAATTTACCAAAATACAATAAATATGCAGAGTATATCGATAAATCCAGAATGAATTATGTAAGATACAAAACAATAAAGAAATATATCATACACACATATAACACATGGATTTTAATGTGGAAACCCTGTTAAGGGAAAAAACCACTGGGACCGGTACCCCAAATTTTCACTTTTCTAAAGTGAGCCCTATTAGGAGCCAACCCTGGTAAAGGTTACAAACACACTTTTAGGTGTGACCTTGTTAGAATATTTTACACATATAGGTTGTCACTTAGTATTAGGCATCTAATGCTACCATCCCTGAATTAGCCTCTCTCTTAGACTTTCAATAGGCATCGGGCATATCCAATGCTACTTTCATGAATCAACCTTTTTGGCACTCCTTGGGATGTACCTCAATATATAGAAGACTGTTAAGTCCTTCTCTATTAAGAGACTTGATGCTTCAATGGTTAAACTGAAACAAAATAACTTGTTTCTAATGCAACTTGAATTGCAGATTTTTGGATCTATTTAAGTACATTACCTCTCTAATCAATGTATCAATTCAATTCTTTTGTGCTCTATACTTTTTTCTCTATGATGTTGTACTTATTGTTTGGTGGTGTCTGCAGAATTCCTTAGCTCTTCTTTAGCTTGATTGATCAGTACTGCATGAAGTTGATTTTCATCAGTTTCTCTTTAGTATCCTCTTTCTATTTACTCCCCTTAATCCCCTTTTCATGTGATATGAAAATGAATTAGGCTTGTCTCTTATATAGACATGATATTCACTATTTCTTGATTCTTGGCGTAAAAAAAAATCTAGCCAATTTGATTTAAAGCATAACTCCTAATTTTTCTCATAGTTATCTTCATGCCAATTGTATAAATCAGATTTAAATCAATTACTTAACTCTAGTCATATAAAATAAAGAAAACAACCAATTAAGTCTATCTTTAGCTCTTGCCAACTAGATATTTTATAATTTTTTGAACTCTCTATTCTGTCGGTCAACTCTTCAATTACTCGCCGGTTACAACTACCAGTTCTATCGGTGTGACTCCAGTTAGCTTCAGGATCTCCATTCATTAGGCATCATTGGATTTTTACTCATCAAGAAACTCTGTCTTCTACTCGTCGGCTATCATTATGACTTTTCTTCTTTTCCTTTACCGATGGTGTGCACTGTGTCAGTGTTATCTATCACTTAGTGAATACTTGACTTTTATGCATTGTTGAAAGCATAACCTTTGTTCCATTGATTCTTTGAATTCTTTTGCATTATGTACATGATTGTACAGATGATATCAAGTTGACATCAATGAAAATACAAACTGATGCAGGAGCATCCTGGGTGTAAGAGCAATCTTGCATCACCCAAAAATATTTCTGTTTTTATATTCAATAAGGGCTATTTTGTGCAGAGCTGCTATTTATGGAAAGTTACTATTTTTGGT
>MU228546.1:1727571-1746267 GCA_018584345.1 Thuja plicata
ACATGTATACATATATACATACATATATATATATACATATATATATATACATATATATATATATATATATATGTATGTATATATATATATGTATATATATATATGTATGTATATATGTATGTCTATATCTTTATATACATATATACATAAATATATATACATACATATATATATATATATATATATATATGTATATATATGTATATATAGATATGTATATATACATATATACATACATACATACATACATACATACATACATATATATGTGTGTGTGTGTGTGTGTGTGTGTGTGTGTGTGTGTGTGTGGTGCAGGAGCACCTAGGTTAGAAAGCATTTTTGGTTTGTAAGTCATTTGTAAGGTGTTTTGTTCAACCACTCTTTTAATGACCAAGGTCAATTCAGTGGACAAAAACCATATTTGTTTAGTTACTTTTTTTTTAGTTTAGTGTGTGTTGAGGTAGTTTGAAAGCCTCTGGAAATCCAACCAAGGCACTAGCAACCGAAGATGGTGAAAAGTCATTAAGATAAAGTTATCAGTTTACACTAGTGTTCGGGTAGTACTGGTGCTCAGTTTACACTATGTTGCTCGGTGATGTCACTCAGCGATGCTACTAGGGCTGCTTGGTGATGTCGCTTGGTGATACTACTTGGGGTTCCTCACTGGTGTCCAATTTATTTTGGCGCTCGATGCTGATGCTCGGTAACGTTGATTAGTGACCTAGAAATCATGGCTTTGTCTTTTGTGACAAGAATAGTCAATTGTAATGGATCCTTATGTGTGGCCTTTGTCTTAAATGGGTAGTCACACCTGTTTGAGTGATGGGAAGGTTATTGATTGATCACCCATGCCTTCATTTATGTGTTTGGTGAAAGTTGTTGAAGGACACAGGATATATAGTTGGATGCAAGTTGTTTTTAGAGAGAGTATTTTTTCATAGAGATTCTTAATAAAAATTTAAAGAGTGTGTTTCTAGACTATATTTTAAGAATTATTGTCTGTTATAAGTGCAATTACCTTAGTTTTTTTTTTCATTTTGCAAGTTTGTAATTTTTGGCCCATTATGGGTTGTAAATATCCAATGGCTCCTCGAGGTTCTTGAATCCATGGTGAGAACCATGTTTCTCAATTAAATTTGAGAGGAGCCCCTTTATATATTTTTATTTTCTTTATTTCTTGTAGGAGAAGTGATAGTTATGATGTGGGAGTTCTTACCCTAGTTGAGCTTGGTAATGGTCCAGCTAGGGAAGAAAGTGAGGAGAATGTTATGAGTGTTTGGACCAAATGAGCTGGTTTAGTCAGGATGAATCTATCCTTGTAGGTTCACCGAATGTGGAGGAAATGTTTTTTTTGATGGAAACCAGTTCTTGAGGAGGTAAAGTCATTAGTGATTTACTTTGATTTAGGGTTTGAGATTACCCTAGGAGGTCAAGGAAAGAGGCCTCAGAGGAGAGTTAGGCTAATTTTCTAGAGAAGGAATTTGTTCCCCATCAGATTGGTATCAAAGCCTAAATATTGGGCTTGTGTTGATTGAGTGTTTTCTTTAGACAAGCCTATAGATTCATGAAAAATGGTGACCAACCCAGAGTTGGAGAAGAATGTAGAAGAGAAAAAGAGGAGAATATATTCTTGAAGGAACAGTTGGCTGAAATGGCAACTAAGTTAGAAGAAGTACAACTTAGGACTGTAGTAGTCAGTGAACTAATGAGAAAAGTTGATGGAAAGGGTAAATGAGTGGCCGAGGAAGATATAATACCAGAGACAAACCCTCTACTTCAAGAAGAGACATTCTTGAGAGCTTTGAAATAAATGAGAAAAAATTCCTTGGAAGGTGTGCCTCTATTTAGTGGAAAGATGGAACTAGAGTTAATCATGGATTGGATAGAAGGTCTCGAGAATCACTTTGACTATGACAATGTGACCGAAGCTTAGAAAGTCAGAATAGCCAAGACAAGATTGAGACAAACTACTCTCACTTGGTGGAAATTTGTCCAAGACAAAAGGAACAAAGAAGGAAAGAACCCCATAACCAGTTGGAAAGTTATGGTGGAAAAAATGATGGAAACTTATATTTGTGATGATTATGAAGTGAAGTTGCACAAGAAAAGACAAAATCTAAGACAAAAGGACTTGGAAGTTAGTGCCTATAGAGAAGAATTTCACAATCTATGCTTAAGGTCGCATGTAATGGAAGAGGAGAGCCAAAAAGTAGAAAGGTACCTAAATGGTTTCAAGTGGAGTATCCAAGAGGAAATTAGTCTCTTAAGCCCCAAGATAGTACACCAATGCTATTAGCTATCCCTTAAGGTAGAGGAGAAGTTAAAAAAGAAGCAAGATTAAAATAGTAGAGGAAGAGGAAGAGGTAGTAGAGGTCATAGAGGAGGATATGGAGGAAGGAATTTTGAATATAAGAGTGAGAGTAAGTCCCAATTCACTGAGAATAAAGGAGAATCTGGTAACACAAGAGGTGGGTACAAGAGAGGAAGAGGTTCAAATAACAGTTCAAGAGGAAGAACCAATAACTAGGAAAGAGGATCTTATTTTTCTTCAATGCAGTGCTATAACTATCAACAGTTTGTGAATCCTTCATATAGATAGATGTCTTGAGAAGAGCTCTACATCAGAAGTAGGAGAGAATAAAGTACACTATGTGCAAGAAGAGTCTTCTAGTAGAAATAAAATAGAAGACACTCTAGATTTTGAGATGGGGTAGAATTTGATGATTCACAGAGCACTCCTCAAAGATCCCATCAATAAAGAGCCAAGCCAAAGAAGATATATGTTTTGATTCAAATGCAAGGTACTCGGTAGGGTTTGTAAAGTTATCATAGATTCAAGTTCTACTGATAACATAGTTTCTTTAGAAGCTATTGAAAAATTAAAGTTTACAAGGATTCATCATACTAATCCTTATTGGGTTACTTGGTTGAATAAAAATCAACATGTATTAGATAATGACCAAGCTTGGGTAGACCTTGGCAAATCAACTGAGCTGCAGTGCATGATTGAGTTAGGAAATCCTATTCCTTTAAGAAAGATGGAGTGACTTTCAAGATACAATCAATATTGGAAGAAGGTGTAGAGAAGAAAGGGGGTCCTAAACTACTGTTGTTCGGTGAGAAAGAGTTCTTAAAGACACTAGAAGAAGAAGATGGAGTGGGCTTTGCTTTGGTGTTGAAACCAAAGAATGAAGAGAGAAGAATGAGGGAAAGGTTACCTTTAGAAATCCAAAGGTTGTTAACTCAATAATAGAACATAGTTAGTGGTGGTCAACCATCTACCATACCACCCGAGAGGGATATTATTCATCAAATTGACTTCATCCCAGGAGCCTCACTTCCAAACAAAGCTACTTATAAAATGACCCCACAACAGAATTCATAGATTGCTAACCAAATCCAAGCACTAATTGACCAAGGGTTGATTAGAAAGAGAATAATTACATGTGCTATTCCCACAGTCTTATCCCCAAAGAAGGATGGTACTTGGAGGTTGTGTACCAATTCCAGGGCCATAAATAGGATCACTATTCCGTATAGGTTCCCGATACTGAGGATAGAAGATTTGATGGATTGTCTCAGTGGAGCTAGGTATTACTCCAAAATAGATCTTAAGAGTGGATATCATCAGATAAGTATTAAGGGTGGAGATGTGTGGAAAGATATTTTTAAGACTATCAAAGGACTTTATGAATGGATGGTTATGCCTTTTGGGTTCTCAAATGCCCCAAGAACATTTATGAGATTGATGAATGATTTTTTGAAGGAATTCATCATAAAAAGTGTTCTAGTGTACTTAGATGACATCCTAGTGTTTAGAAAAACAAAAGAGAATTATCTTAGACATCTTCAAATGATGATGCAAAGATTGCATGAGGAGAAGTTAACAATCAACTTGGAAAAAAGTGAGTTCATGAAACAAGAGTTGGTATAATTCAATTTTGTTATCTCAGAAGGTAACTTGAATATGGATATAAGTAAGGTGGAATAAATACTAAATTGGCCTACACCAAAGTTAGCTATAGAGGTAAGAAGCTTCCATGGATTAGCACAGTTATGCCAGAAGTTTATCAGACAATTTAGTGAAATCAATGAACCTATTTTAGATACCATAAAAGAGGGTATGAAAGCCAAGTTTAAATGGACTAAGAAGGCTTCTATGGGGTTTGAACACTTTAAGAAAAGGATATAAACTCACCTGATATAGACACTTCCTAGTTTTGATAAACTATTTACTATGGAGTGTGATGCCAGTAATATTGTTGTCGGTGTAGTTTTGAGTCAAGAAACAAAGCCAGTAGCTTTTCATAGTAAAAAAAATAGTCATGCAAAGAAGAAGTATTCCTCATGTGATTTGGAATTATATGCATTAGTGCAAGTACTAAGGAAATGGAAACATTATCTCCTTCACAAGCCATAAACATATGAAATGGGTGGAGTATATACAAGCTTACACCTTCACCATAAAACAAAAGAAAGGAGTACAAAATAAGGTAGAAAATGCATTGAGTAGAAGGTTTCTCACTCTACAAGAATTTTAGTTAAGAAGTGTTGGCATAGAAAGCTTCAAGGATCTGTATCTAGTAGATGAATACTTTTCAGCGGCATACAAGGTATGTCAAGATTTTCAAAATCATTTTCATTGGGAGTATTCTGAGTATACTCTTTGAGAAGGTATTTTGTTTAAAGGAGGACAACTCTATGTACCAAGAGGTTAAATGAGGGATAAATTAGTACAAGACAAGAGTAATGGTTTATTAATTGGACATTTTCAGTTGAATAAAACTCTCGAATTGTTGAAGAGGTACTAAATTGGCCAAAATTGAGCAAGGATGTCCAAAGATATGTAGAGACTTGTATAATCTATCAAAAGGCTAAGGGGATTTCATCTAATGAAAGATTCTATCAGCCCTTCAAATCCCAAATAGACCTTGGGAATGCCTCAGTATGGATTTTGTAGGTGGACATCCGAAGACCAAGCAGGGAATGGATAGCATATTTATAATTGTGAATAGGTTCAACAAGATGGCTCACTTTGTGCCATGTAAGATGACACATGATGCATGTTACATAGAAAATATGTTCTTTAGAGAAGTAGTAAGAATACATGGATTAATTTTGAGTATTGTATCAGACCAAGACTCAGTTTATGAGTCATTTTTGGAAAACCTTGTGACTGAATCCTGGTACAAATCTTTCCTTTTGCTCAGCTTATCATCCATAGACCAACGGTTAGACTGAAGTGGTGAACCATAGTTTAGGAAATATTTTTAGATGCCTTACCAAAGAATATGGACAATCATGGGATCAGTTACTTGGTCATGCATAATTTTATTATAATGACATGGTTAATAGATCCAATGGAAAGATCCCTTTTGAAATAGTATATGGGATTCATCCCAGGGGTATATGTGAACTCGGGGATCTTGGTGTTAATGTAGAGAAGAGTGGGTATGCTGAATATTTTCCTCAATCCATGAAAGAATTCCATGATTCAATGAAGAAAGCATTAGTGGAGAGTACAACTCACACCAAGTAGGAGGTAGATGCCAAGAAAAGAGATGTTCAGTTTCAAGTTGGAGTTTTTTTCATGGTGCACCTACACAAAGAAAGGATATAAAAGGGTGTTTTGAGTAAGGTTCAGATGAGGAATATAGGCCCTTATACAATTCTAGAAAAGTATGGATCTAATGCTTATAAAGTTGATCTTCTTGCAGACATAGGATTATCTCCAATTTTCAATGTGGCAGATTTGGTGTCCTATAAAGGACCAATTCTAGAGGGAGGTCCTAATATAGTAGCGGATATAGTGGATCTCAAAGCACTAAAACTTGTAGTTGCACCAAAACCAAAGGCTAAAAAGATTCTAAATTCAAGATTTGCTAAGTAGACTAGAGAGCAGACCTACATGGAACATCTAGTCAAATGGAAAGGAAAAGATGATTCAGAGGCTACATGGGTGCAAGAGACTGACTTAAAAAATTTAGGAATCAAACCTGACTTGATCCAATCACTTGGAAGTTGATTTCTCTCTTTTGGGGGAATATGGTCCAGGAGAACCTAGGTTAGAAAGCATTTTGGGTTTGTAAGTTGCTTGTAAGGTGTTTTTTTCAACCACTCTTGTAATGACCAAGGTTAATTTGGTGGACAAACACCATAGTTGTTTACTTGGTTATTTTTCAGTTTAGTATGTATTAAGGTAGTTTGAAATCCTCTAGAAATCCAACCAAGGCACTAGCAACCAAAGATGGTGAAAAGGCATTAAGATAAAGTGTTCAGTTTACACTGGTGTTCAGGTAGTAACGGTGCTTTATTTACACAATGTTTCTTGGTGATGTCACTTGGTGATGCTACTCGGGCCTCTCATTGATTTCAGTTGGTGATGTTGCTTGGGATTTCTCACTAGTGTCTAGTGTATTTTGGAACTCAGTTGATGCTTGATAATGTCGGTTAACGACCCAGAAATCATGGCTTTGTCTTTTGTTACCAAAATAGTCAATTGTAATGGCTCCTTATGCACTACCTTTGTCTTAAATGGGTAGTTACATCTATTTGAGTGATGGGAAGGTTACTGATTGATCACCCATTCCTTCATTTATGTGGTTGTTGAAAGTTGTTGAAGGACATGGGATATATAGTTGGATACAAGTTGTTTTTAGAGAGAGTAGTTTATTGTAGAGATTCAAGAAGTTAATAAAAATTTGTAGAGTGTGTTTCTAGACTATATTTTGAGCATTATTGTATGTTATAAGTGCAAGTAGATTAGTTTTTTTTTGTTTTACAAGTTTGTAAGTTTTGGCCCGTTCTGGGTTGTAACTATCAAATGGCTCCTTGAGGTTCTTGAATCGATGGGGAGAACCATGTATCTAGATGGAATGCAAGAGGAGCCCCTCTATATAGTTTTACTTTATTTGTTTCTTTTAGGAGAAGTGATAGTTATGATCTGGGAGTTCTTACCCTAGGCAAGCTTGGTAATGATCAGGCCAGGGAAGAAAGTGAGAAGAATGTTATGAGTGTTTAGACTGAACAAGCTAGTTTAGTCAGGATGAATCTATCTATGTAGGTTCACTAAATGTGGAGGTAATAGTTTGGTTGATGAGAACCGGTTCTTGAGAATGAGGTAAAGTAATTAGTGATTTACTTTGATTTAGGGTTTGAGAATACCCTAGGAGGTCAAGGAAAGAGGCCTCAGAGAAGATTCAGGATGATTTTGTAGAGAAGGAATCCATTCCCCATCAATATGTATGTGTGTGTGTGTGTGTGTGTGTGTGTGTGTTGGTGCAGGAGCACCTAGGCTAATCCAATCCCTATGTTTTTATGGTGGCTTGTACTAACCCTAGCCAAGTTAGTTGTTTTCTTTTTGACCTTAGAAGTTCTTTCATGTTTGTACCTAGTAGGATTAGACTAGGATCAATCCAACTAGATTTTTAAAGTTTTGAGTGTGTTTAGTGCATTTTAGCCTTAATTGGGAATTTGGGGTCAAAATTCCTAGAAGGATTTGCATGGCTTAGATTTGTACCTAAGAAGGCCTTCATGATGTTTTTACATCATGTCACAATGATTGGAGGCCATTAAACTAAGTTTTAGCAAAAGATGTAAAAGTTGCTAAAATGTTGCTTGACAACATTTTACAACTTTGCAATGTTGTCCAACAACTTTGTCAAGTTTTATTTCATTCGCTGAGTGGAAAAGTTAGTTAATGGTAGTGGCCTAAAAAAATGGAGAAGGAATATTTAGAGATGATGAATCCCATTTCCTGAGGTAATGGTGATGTAATGCAAGTTTTTGAATAGCAAGAACTTTGTTTTCTTTTTTAGTATACAATCGACTATGTTTATGTTTGAGAATTGTTAGATGGATATAATAGTGAAAGTTAGTGTTGTATTTGAGTTATAGAGGTATTTTTGAGTAACTTTTGTTTACATTGTAAGGTTCTGTGAGTTCATTAGCATAGGATTGTAATTTTTTTTGTAAAGTGTGTTGTTACTGGTTTTGACAGGGTAGTTTTGATCAAAATGGCTCCTCCATAATTCTCCACCATGCATTTCATCATGGAATGGAGGAACATGGAAGGGGAGCCTCTATACAGTGTGTATATAGAAGGAAAGAGTCATAAATTTTTTTTAGATAATTTTCATGACAAGCCCTAGGCGAGAGTGGAGTACCTAGCTAGGAGATTTCTAGAGATAAGTTGTGTTTGATTGCAGGGTCATTGTGAGTTCTGGGAAACCAAGCATGGTTTTGGAAACTTATGGGATATACATACACCTCCTAGAAAGGATAAGACCCTTCCAATCCATTTTGATACATTTACAAGCATAAGTCATCTGACTACACTTATTTATCCCAATTAGCCCTAGTTGTCCTTAATTCTAGGGAACTAGTGTACGGACACCCTAGGACCCTAAGACCTACAAAATCCTTTGAGTCTTGAAAAATGGTATCAGGATCCCCACTTTATTTTTGGGGTTATTGTTATGCCCTGCATACCAGTCCCTACATTTTTTGGGAAAAATGTTGGGTCCGCCTTTTCACTTTTGCTTTTCCTTGGTTTCTTTTTGTTTCCTTTTGTTTCCCTCTGGGCTTTACTTTCGTGAGGGTTGTTTTCTTTTCCTTTTTGTTCTTCTTCCTTCGGGAACTAGTCTTGGAGTGTGTTTCTCTATTGTGTCATCCGTTTTGGTCCTCTCAAATTTGGCACAAATTTGAGTGACCATGTTAAAATTTTCAATAAGGAAAGGTGAGTACCCTTGAAAATTTGTGTCAGAAGGCTCAGTTATAATGCTTGAAAAAGATGCCCTAGTGATTTTCATCAGATGTTACTTGAGAAGAGGGTTCATTAACTTTAATTTCACATATGCAATGGGTTCCAACTCCTAAATTCCAAATCTGACATGTTTAGGGAGTAGTCATTTTGAGGCGGTTTCCTAAATCTGCATTTTGCTAGGTGTCACTTTGTTGTCCAGGGCCTAGTTTGCTTCTGAATATCTTGCACCTTGTTGAGTTTCATAAGTCACTGCTTTGGGAATGCGTTACATGCATATCATAGAGCTTATGTTTTTTTTATCTTAGGTCATTATCAATCTATTTGATAAATTTCCATATTCCCCAAAGTTGGTTGCTCAGAACTGTTTGCATCTTTATTCTGCTCAGAAATCTGAATAGCCCAATTTGACTGGTTATAACTTTTGACCAGTTGATTCAATTGAGGAAACTCCTTTTGTACTATGTTCCAGTGGTCACATACTTCATATTTTCTAGTTTCCATATCATAATGAATCCATTTGAGCAATTTTCCAGTCTGATTCTGTTGGCACTTTGTTAAGTTTCCCAAAATTGTTAAAAGTAGATTTCTGAATACCTTATTTTGAAGGCCTGCATATTTGATTAAATGGATAGGTTTGACATCATGGTGTATTCTCAGGTATTGTAAGAATGACAATGAACCAATATTTCTAGTTTGCAGATCCCTATGAAATTAGATGACAAGTTTTCTAGAACCATTCTGTTAGTGAATAATTCTGATTTCCTGAGTATTCAAGTACAAAATTGCTAAGTTGTCCACTTTCAGGTTTTGAAAATGTATACCCGGTTGAAAATTTTGGATAATTGACTTGTCCCTCATACTGAAAACATAAGAGTGTACTTACCTGAAGAGTCATAGATTCCTTCCAATCCATTTATCCACTTTGCCAGAGTTTTTCCAATTCCAATTTATTAAAGTTTCACTGAAAATGTAGAATTCAGAATTAAATGACATACTTTGTGGTTTCCTTGTTTACAATCGGTTCAAGGTCCTGCATAATTGAAGTTTGTTCTCCATTTTAGCCTTGGAAATGAACTAATTTAAGGATTTACAGACTTTGATCAATCCAGTTGATCACTTTTCTAAATTGAATCCAAATCAGTTTTCTGCATATTTGCCTGGTTTAAGTTCAGAAAAGTGTTAAGATGCTAACATTTGTAGATTGGTATCAGTTGAATAGTTTTCTTTCAGAGGAAGACAACTAAGGTTTTTCATTCTACACATGACATTGAATCTATGTTCAAAGGTTAAGATTCTGAGGGTCTTGTTTGGTAATTTTATGAATTCAGTTTCGGAGGGACTTTATTCAGTTTGCAATGCAGAAAAGAACTGAGTTTGCAAATTAATCATTTTCTGAGAATGGTAAATTTTTATCTGAAATTTTTTTCCAAGATTCGATTGTGGGACCATTATCATTGCATGTGAATGTACTATTTGAGCTAATGATGAGGCTTCAGAGTGTGATTTAGTGATTTTGCAAACACCGATCCGGTTGAGATTTATGTTGATTCAACATTGTCACCTACACAGTATTCTGGAAGTGCTAGGTTTGATCATTTTCATATTGTACCTAGAGGATGAATCTAAAGAATCCCTCTTGCATGCATAGTTATTGTAGATGAATGGATCTACTTGTCAAGTGATGGGGCCAGATTACTTGTTTTAGTCAGTTTTTGAGACTAATTCCTGAGGTCAGTTGTCATTAAGGAAAAAAAGTTTGTAGAATTGTTAGAAGAGTTTTGAAATACATCATGCAACAAATGTCTTTACGGCATTGCATTAAAACTTAATGCTAACAGTTTACAGTTGACTAGGGATGTTTTCATAAATTGTTTGATTTTCTTTAAAGGGATATTTAGAGGGTTTATTTGAGTGGCTATTACTTTTGGATTATTTTAAGGACTCCAAACATAGATTTTGTTGATACACATCGAATAACTAGTTTTGGGCTCTTGTGGTCCATTGTTGATGATGAAGGTTCACTATGTGATTGTTATAGGACCCAGATGTGATTAAATATGTTAAAGAGTTGTCAACAAAATCTTAGAAAGTTAATAATGTCTAAAGGTGTAAACATTGATTAATGTGTTGCAGAAACTATTTTGGAACCTATAATTCAGAAAGGTACCTAGGAAACGAACAGTGAATATATAGGAATGATAATAGGAATTTCTATAGGTGTGATTGTTGGAGTGTTGCTAGCTATTTTATCACTGCTCTTTATTAGGTTTCAGAGGAAACATGCCCAGGTCCATCGTAGCAGTAGTGATCAAAGAGGTGTGATCATCCTCTTTTGTGTCAGTAATATTGATTCAAGTATAATACTGACAGATTCCACTATTGGTCATGAGTCACCTCCAGTAGCATAGAAAAATACATTGCCAAACTAAATTCAGTGTTTGCACTGATTTTGAAACGGAAAAAGAAGTGTTTTAAAGGCAATTAGTATTGCATTGATGGCTATGTAGCATTATGGAGAGGAGGTTGCGCATTACCCAGTCAAATGCAAATATGCAAAGTGTTTAATGGAGGATTTCTTAAAGACAAACTTAACACTTCTAAATGCAATCATTGGCTATTAAATAAGTGAGAGTCTACATTGTGAAATAGGAAAAGAGGGGTTTTAAAACATAGTTAATTCCTGTGGACTTATTTACTAGCATAAAGTATTAGATATAAACATTAAAGTACTCCCGCGCAGCACTATGGAGGTGTAATATGCAAAAAATAAAAAACTGAGAAGAAAGCAATAGATATTTGGCAAGTAGATAGATATTTGAGCAAGCACATACAAAGGATGAACGTTTCAATTCTTTGTGCGTGACATTTCCACACTCAGAAAGAGATAAATAGAATTTTCTGTCAGTTACCACTCTACCAATTCACGGTTAGTTTGTTACAGCGTACCATGAAACTGTCTATTTTTCATTTTATACGGTTCCAAACAATATTTTGATTATGCCTACATCTGGAAGGTCCCTCTTTCTTTGTGTTTCAATCTAATTTCTTCTACATTCTTTACGGAATCTTATGTAGTCAATGTCTTACTAATGCTGCGCAGACATTCCATAATGACATCGTGGGCATTAAAAAGAAGTTTGGTTTTAATATCCAAAAAAAATGTAAGGAACATTCCTCTAAATGCTACAGCATTTGCAGAGGAAGATCACGCTAGAAAGAAGGGGAGACCATGCTTTGTGCAAACTGTGAGAGCCAGAGAACATTTAAATGTTGACTGCAAATTTTAAATTTAAATTTGCAGAAGTAAATCCATCAAGAGGGGCATCCAGACCACTGGAAGATGTTATTGATGTTTATTTGCAAGAAAACAACACCATTAATGAGAAATTTCTACAGGAAGCTCTAAGAAAACTTGAAAACAGTGAAAACACATTGTCCCACATTACCTGTGTGGAGGCATTTTTTAGTAGTTATTTACTAAAGTGCTAACTTACATAGTAAATAAGAGAGCCCAGAGGCTCTTGGCGGGCTTTATGATGATGGAGCTTATAATGCATGGTGGGACCCCATATTATGGACATGAAATTTGAAATTGTCTTAAAAACTATCAAACTCATTATCCCACATTGATGCTACAAGAAAATTTTGAAATGCTTGAATACAAAAATGCAAACATATTAATTTGAAGAAAGAGTTGGAGGCTCTCTCCATACGTCTGTGCCCAGATAATCGATGCCTTAGTTTCCATGACCAAAATTTGAAAGTAACCAAATTTTGTAGAAGATGACACCGACGATGACAAGGACAGAAGTGGACACGTGGTGCTCAGTCGCGTAGTCGCTAGGAGATAGCCGCCAAGGAGAAAATCACAGGGACTTGGTAACTGACCACTAGTGGTTAGTCGCGAGGTTTCCAGATGCTAGAGATAACCGCCATGACTAGAGATAACCACCAGTCGCATGGTTGCTAGATGAAAAATGTTAGCGACCAGATGCTAGTCACAAAGTCACTAAAGGTTTGTGGTTAAGTCAAAAAGAATCAGAGACTTGGAGACTGAGGCAGTCGCGTGGTCGCAAGAAGGTGATAGTTAAGTTGAAAAGTTCTGGAGACAGAGAGCTAAGGCTAGCCGCCAAGTATCCAAATCAGACCATGGTTAGGAGAAATTCTCAGAGACTTGGAGACAAAGAGGAAAAAGTGACCCAAGGTTAAGGCACAGTTAAAGAACAATTTAGGAGTAGCTAACTAGCATATGCCACTTGTCAATTTCTAGTGACGTCTGGTAAAAAATGCAAAAAATTGAGAGTTTCAAAGATATTGAAATGTTTACAAGATAATTTTTTAATCTTTTTATGAAAATGCTTATCAAATATGCATTCCCAGAGGTTATTGAAGATAGAGAATCAAATATTTTCGAATAATATCAGATTTCATTAAGGATTGCTTGTAAGATAGGACAGATGCTAGGAAAGATCAGATTTTACAGAAAGATAAGTTCAGACTTTGGGCAAGCAAATATGATCAGACTTGAAGATATATGCAGAGTAAAGTCAGATTTGCAGAAGAGTAAGACAAGGTGCATGATATTTTATTGCAAATCATATTGCAGAGGCTTTCTCAGAGGAGTTTTGAGAAAATATAATTAGATTTTCACAAAATATTAATGATCATATCAGATTTATAAAAGCATTCACGGTGAAGAGACAATGAGAAATCAGATTTGTGAAAAGTGAGATTAAATTTTTTTCTTCAGAATGAAGTCAGAGAATGAAGTAAAAGACAAGGAAAGTTAGTTTTTGAAGAGACAGAGATATCATATTTTGGTCACCGTTGGAGTTCAGATTTTTACTGAGAAAAGACAGAATGAGAGAAAGCAGATTTTCAAAGGAGAGAGTGGTGTGAATTGCTCAGAAATATTAGGGTTTCTTGGGTTCTATTTATTTCCTTCTTCTATCTATTTTGAGGGTTCTGATGGAGGTTCCTAGTCTTGTTCTAATTCCCGTCTCTTCTTGGTTCATTACAAGTTACCATTGGTTTGAAGATTTCTATTGTAAAGCATGCTTCTTTTTCATGTTTAGTTCTTGAGTTTACTGTCTGGATATTTGGAAACAATTTGGATTAATGAGAATATAGTACAGTTCCTACTCATTGCTATCTTGTCTCTTTTGATTGTGTTTACGCTCTAGTATACTTCATTTGTAAGGTATCTGAAATATACCTACTACAAGGTAGTGTGTCTAGTTATTTGTGAGTCTCTCTCAAGGAGAGAGCTAAATTTCATGAATGATTTCAGAGAGCAGGACATGGTTGTGAAGATTTGATGAATTATTGAGTTGAGTAGATTGTTTGTAAGGCATCCAATCTAGATTGTATGAAGTTTGTAAGGCATTCTTCAGTATTGCATTAATTTATCATTGTTGACATATGTTTTCATTGACTCTTTGCCCAAGGAATAGGCACTGATCTAGAGTTTGTTGAACAAGTGTTTTGTCCGTTTAGTTATACACAAATTAATCAATTTCATCTAGTTTTTAGAAAAAATGAGATGAACTCATTAAGGACTCATATCAGCATGATATTGTCCATCTTAGTGATTCCTTAGAGAGTGAATCAATTAGGTTACCCCTCCTTAAATAAAAGGAAGAAGGATGAAAATCCTTATCTCATTGGTTTATGTTATCAAAACCATAGCCTGGCTTATAATACTCTATTTCAAATCAATCATTGCAATCTCTAAAGTATTGTTTAAGTTATTATAGTGCGGTTTTAGGTGCATAACTAGTGAATGAAATAATCCACCAAATACATAGGCTGAAGTATCAGTAATCTTTAATAGGTAATACCTGCCTGAGTCTGTGGAACTCAAAAATGAAGGAGGTGATAATAGATATCCCCAGTGTTATCAAAAACCTCAACAATTAGCCTTTCTCTTTCCTAAAAGAGGTTGCATTCAAGTATATAAGGTATACTGTCATTATTAGGTAAGTTTTGCAAGAAAAAGTGCTAACAAATTGGTGACTCCGCTAGGGAATAGAGATTATAAAGTCTTGTTAAGAATTTCAGAATATCTTTGGGGGAAGTCAATAGTAAGATAGTTATAGAGTCATGTGTTGCAAAAAGATATATTCCTTATGATTTACAAAGTGAGTCAAGTCTGTCTATTTGTTCCTGCAAAAGTGTCTGAAAGTTGCAAGTTTCTCCAAGATAGTTTCCACCTGATCTCACTACTGGTGAGTGGCGACTCTGAGCTCTAATTTACACCAGTGTGCACAATAAAGAAAGATTACAAAAAGAAAAGTGGACTTGCAGTGAGAAGGACAACAGATTCTGGACTCTTATGATTAGAGGAATCATAAAAAATCTCTATGTTGGAGATGTATAAGTTTCTGATTTGAGGAAGGTCAGAGTTGGGGTAAAGAGATCTCAGCTATTCAAATTTTTCCTCTGCAAAGAGGTGTTGGCTCTATGGAATTTTGAAAGTGATTTGGAGGAGAATTCAAATAAATAGTTTGCAGCAACTTCTTCATACTCCAGGTATTTTTATTTTCATTGGATAAGTCTTTTGTTCCATGAAAATCAATTATACATAAGTTTTCCCTATTAAGTGGTTAGCACTAAGTTAAGAGGGAAAAGGAGGCAGTTTGTAATCTTTTTGACTGCTAAGATGTCACAATTTAGTGATTGGAGGGGTAGTGATTTGTATAGGGAAATTAGTTTTGAGGGTATCCCTGGATATCCAAATCATATTCCATCAAAGGTTAGGGAGTGTTTGCCAAAGTTTGCTAGTTTTGGTGAGCAGTCAACTGAAGATCATTTAGAAAGGTTTGCTGACTTGGTAGACAGCCATAACATTTCACATGAGGATATATTAATGAAACTTTTTGTAATATCCTTAGTTGATATTGCAAGAGACTAGTTTAGGAATCTACCTCATGGCTCAATAGAATCCATGGAAGCATTAGAGGCTTATTTTATTAAAAGATTTAGTGATTTTGAGCAGTCTAGTGATGTAGAGCAGTATGAGGATAAAAAGCATAGTAATGAACATGACATATCTGAATTAAAAGATCCTATATCAGAGCTTGATTTTATCAAAGCAGAGATAGATATGTTGAGACAAAGACTTAAAGAAAGCGTGGTGTTACTTTTGCAAGGACACATGAGCAGAGAGGAAGGAGAATCACCAATTGATTTCTACATAAGATTTGCTGGTAAGCTAAAAGGCTACGATATCATTTTTTGTCCTCAGGAGTGTGTATGGGTTGAGTTATTTGTTCAAATTTGTTTCCCTCAGATATGTAAGTTATCAATTACTCAGAGGGCAAAATTTTTTCAGAAAGTTATAGAATGGATAAAGGGTTTAGAGAACACTGCTTCTAAAGATATACCAAATGTCAAGAAAAATTATAATGAATCTGAAATGTCTGAGATTATTGAAGAATCTAGTGATAAATCTGACAGTGAATCTGAATTTAATGATATTGAAAGTAATGAATTTATGTTTAGTGGTGATGAAGAGTCTACTGCTGGTGAAGATATTGTTGATTATGATATTGATATAAAGCTTTATGAGAAGCAAGACAATGAGAAAGATATATGCAACCAGAAAGAAGACAACTATGATGTAGACATGAGTGTTTGTAGTGAGTACCTTACACAAGAAGATGTGATTTTAGAGGTTTCACTACAAGGCTCCAACCAAGAAGAAATTTGCAGCATCATACAAGAAAACAATGAGGTAATGGATGTAAATGATGACAATTATTTACTACATAGTGAAGAGATTTCAGAATTATTGTCTTGTGAATATCTTAGATTTTCAAAGAATGATAGACTTCAATTTCAGCATTTCACACACATTGATTTTGACAAGGAATATGTATCAGATGTTCAGAACTGTGATACTAATATTTCTCATTTTCCTTCCACTTCTTTTTCACAAGGTTACAACAGGATTCAATTTGATTCTTCAGATAATGAGAACATCAGTGTGTATTTAGATATAAAAGATTAAGAGATTTTAGGTATGATATTGAGTACTAAATGGGATAGTGGTGTTGATTATGAATCTTTCTCTGATTCTAAATCTTCCATAAAATCATTTTATGATGAACTTTTAGTCACTCAACATATGCAGTTTCCAAATGTGTTTCTTGATATTCTCCCTCCCACCCACCAGCAAGTTAGTGAATTATGTGAGGATAGCAATTTACATGAGAGCTCTTTAGGAATTTTTTATTTAGATATGCAAACCACTAACAAGTTGCAGGATCCCTTTTCTTCTGAAGAGAAGAATATGGATTATGACATGAAATTATCGTGTTATGATAAGAACAAAGATGAAACTTGTTCTTTCTCTCTCACAAAGGTTCAAAATAACATGCATCAGATCCCTGTTGTTCATAATGATCCAGATTTTTGTGTTTCTCAGATTGTTGTTCCGAATCCATTACAAAAAGGGCTGAATCATGTTTTAAATGGTGAATGTTGTAAGGTTCATTTTGCTTTCTCCTCTGATCTGCAAGTTATTAATGTGAATGGACCTAATGATGCTTTCCCAAGCAGTATGATAGAGGTTGAGTATCCCTCTTTTCAATTGAATGGTGAGTTTTTCAGTTGTGGTTTACAAATGAAAGATGATAAATGTCACAAATATCAAAGTATGTTCTTATCTAACGAATGTGACATGTATATGCCACACATTTTTTATGATGACAATCTTCCTAATGTTTATAGAAGCTCATATGAAGAATTTGCAGATTTTTTGTCATATGATGAGTTGATACAGGATGACAGTGGATTGGACAAGATAGATAAGAGTGGCACTGTTATCATATTTTTGAAACATGGGGCAGGGAGCTTTGTGTTTGACAGAGGTAAGAGATGATTTTATTTTTGGGGTTTCGGGCCTCTTGTAGATAATGAACATATTGTACAGTTGCTTTCCCTTTTAGTTGTGTGTTTTCTTTCAGTAAGAGGTTTCCCCAATTTTTGAAAATTTTTGAGAGGTGAAAGTTGGAAAGAGGAAAGACAAAAGTGATAAAGTTTTGGGGTGGTCTGCTACTTCAGAGATCTGTGGTTCTTGGTATAAACTTACATTTAAGCCATCCTCAGTCAGAGCCACTATTGGTCCTCTCAAATTTGGCACAAATTTGAGTGACCATGTTAAAATTTTCAATAAGGAAAGGTGAGTACCCTTGAAAATTTGTGTGAGAAGGCTCAGTTAGAATTCTTGAAAAAGATGCCCTAGTGATTTTCATCAGATATTACTTGATAAGAGGGTTCAATACCTTTCATTTCACATATGCAGTGGGTTCCAAATCCTAAATTCCAAATTTGACATGTTTAGGGAGTAGTCACTTTGAGGTGGTTTCCTAAATTTGCATTTTGCTAGGTGTCATTTTGTTGTCCAGGGCCTAGTTTGCTTCTGACTATCTTGCACCCTATTGAGTTTCATAAGTCACTGCTTTGGGAATGTGTTACATGCATATCAGAGAGCTTATGTTTTTGATCTCAGGTCTGTTAGCACTTTTTCTTGTATCTCAACCTTAAACTGATTATACTTGAATGAAAACTCCTTTTGACAAGAGAAAGGCTAATTGCTAAGGATTGGATAATATCCTTCTTCATTTTCGAGCTCCACATACTCAGGCAGGTATTGCCTAGATAGTTTACTATATTTCAAGTAAACCTCAAATGGTGGATAGGGTCTTCACTGTTATGTCATTATATTTCTGATTATATCAACAAAATACAACTCTTCAGATGGCTGAAAACAATTCTGAAATAGAGCTTGGCAGGGAAATAATTATGACTATAATAACAAATAACAGTGGTATAAGGATGCTTATCCTTCTTCTTTTTATGAGTTTAAACTCAAGGAAGGCTAACCTTTTGATTCTCTCTCTAAGGAATCAACAAACTGAATAGTATCC
>MU228546.1:1754537-1784273 GCA_018584345.1 Thuja plicata
TCTAGGCAGAGGAAAGGAACCCTTACAACTGAGAAAAAAAAGAAAGATATAGAAGAGAGAAGAAACCCTAAAACTTCTGAGCAATTGACACATGTCTCCCCTCAAATCTGATCTGCATTCATCTTTCCAGAAATATCTGATTAATTAGTCAATTTTTCAACTCCACCTGCCTGAGAAAACATCTGATATGTCTTTAAAATATCTCTTTCCTTTTCCCACTGAAAAGTTTTCAATCTGATCTCATCTGTTGAAAATATCCTTGAAAATTTGTCACATTTCCCTTTGAAAATTTGATCTTTCCATTAAATTGTCATCAATGCCTTTAATGTTTGCAGACATTGCTTGTTCCTTTAGTCAATATTATCATGCTTCTGGAAAGAAATCCAATCTTATTCCCCCTCTGATTTACAGATGAAACTTAACTCATGCATCTAGAACAAAATCTGATTTTAAAAATCCTCTGGAAAGCTCTGTCAAATCTGATTTTGTTATAGTTTCCCGGATACATCTGCCCTGTTTGTCATTAATGACCCCTGAAGAGAAAACTGAATACTGCTTTTTTCCTCTGAGAGCTGTGCAAAAATAACCTACAGAAATGGATTCTTTATCTCGAGATGATTCCAACGGTATACAATACTTGATATTTCAGACCAAATCTGAGCTTTGGACAGCCGTTTGAAAATCAGGCCTCTGCTCGCAACTTTTTAACCCTCTGTTGCATCTGGCGACATCGCGACAAGCTCAGAAATCCAAGTTGCGAGCTAATTTCTCCTCTGGCTACATTCCTGGGCGACTTGGCGACCTACACCCAACGAAAAACTTCATCCGGCAACCTGGCGACCAACGGTTTTCTCCCTGTCGCGACTGTCATCCTCCTCCTCTCGCTACCTTGTGACTAACCGCTAGCGGTTAGTCGCCGAATCTGGGCGGTTATCTCTGGCATCGGGCGACTGCGCGACTAACCGCTAGCGGTCAGTCGTGAAGTCTGGGAAGTCTGGCGGTTAACTCTGATTTTCCCTCCGACTGGGTGACCATGGCTTCTGGTGACTTGGCGACCATCCGGATCCGGCGACATCGTGACTGGGCACATCCGACGACTTCGCGAATTTTGTCAAAATTTACTTACCTGCAATTTTGGGCATGGAAACTGAGGCAGTTGGATGAGGGCGCGCGCGTGCAGAGCCTTCTCTTTCATCTTCAAACTCTTATGTTTTCATTTTTGCTTATAAACTCTTCAATTTGCATTGGCCGGATGAATGTGGGACAATTTGTTTTATGTTTTAAGAGCATTTTCAAAATTAGCTTCAAAATATTAGGGTTTGGCCTATGTCTGCACTCCTCCAGCCCCTAAGAGCTCGCCCAAAGCCTCTGGGCTCTTTTATTCACCTTAGATGTTTTTGTTTTACTATATGAAGGTCAAAAAACACACCCGTCCAGCCAATGTGGGATATCAAAAATACATTGTTTCTTCATTTTTTGGGACTTTTCTTGAGTTCTGCTCACCAATGGAGTTGTCATCTTGCAAATGGACAGCACAGACTTGTTTTTACACCCTTGGCGCCACTTCCTATGGAAACAAATTTGCAGATTCAACTGAAAACCTCTCAAAAACTTTAAAATTTCTCCCCACAAGATATCGCAGCCCCTCTGTCATTGGCTGTGCAATGCAATACTTCCTTTGTCTCTGCAGATTGCAATGTTTGGAAACATTAAAAACTCACCTTTAAAGTCTGCACAGACTTCTTGCATACTTGCAATGTATTTACTGTTTGAAAAGGTTTCAAATTTTAAAACTTCCCTCACATCCCTCCTTCCATACATTGCGCAGGTTATTGTATTTAATATGGCAATGTTTACAATGTATTTTAACCAGACTGCCCTCCAAAATTGGCATGAACTATCCATCACTCTATCTGCGCCGACAATACACCATGAAAGTTTATACTTCAAATGCTTTATCAAAAACTACAAATTCCATCCTTATCTGCGCAATGTATGCAATGTGTTAGTCTGCTTCAAAAACTAACATTTCCTACTAATGTTGCGCTGACTATCCTTATTCCATATTTGCAGATCTTTTTATGTAAAATGCCCCTCACAAAATGGAGTAAACAGCCCCTTGTTGTCTGCACACTCAATGTTTTTTATCACCTCTCCCTTGGCAGCGTAGACCCCTCCCAAAACATGGCGCAATAACATATTACACTATGCTTATCATTGCATTGACATTTGTTATCAAATCAGTCCAAACACTGGATTTAAACTTGGATGATCTAGTTTGTGGATGATCTAGTGTAATTATAACCTTTAATTATAACCTTTGATGCACTAGATCACAAAATATTTGCTTGGTAATCAAAAGAAATCAACCTCCCATACTTCTTACAAACTGACTTCCACAAAAAGCAACTGCCTGTGAGACCGGTCTTAAAAACTAATTGAAGCCAACAATCTGACTTTGGCATTCGGCAAGAAAACTCATTCATCCATAATGAGCATGCAAGTGAAAGGGATCCTCCAGATTCAGTCTCCGGAAAAAAATATAGCAATGCAAACTTAGCTTCCCAGAAGACTACATAGGTGCAAATGCGGAAACAACCCAAATTTCATCCGGATATATCATTCCAAAAACAATAAAACCCACTCTGAAATTTCACCATTAGGTCCAATAGTATGTTCATGTGCAATGGGGATGATACCCTGATTTTTTCCTGAAAACATCCTTTAGACATAAAGTTATCATTTCCCAAAAATGACCATTTCTTTTCCGCACTGCAAACATATTGTCAAAAATAATTTTAATCGCCGTAATTGATTTTAGAAGGCTGACAAATGGATTAATGGGGGGCTCAAATCCGAACTGAAAGTAGTGTGTCAGCCTTGCAAGACAATGCAAAAATAAGTTCATCAAAAGAATCAACCGGCCAAAATTTATTCACTGGCAAAGTAGGGCATTTGGTAATCTTAACTCTTTTCCGCACTACAAGCTAGATAAACTGCCTCTGAAGAATGAATTCATAGGGTCATCAAAAAGATCTTTCGGAAACTCAACCTCTGGATCCTAAATGAATGTCATATGTTGAACATGACCCCTCAATTTCCTTCCTCTGAAAAGAAACCACTGAACTGATACCGATCTGCAAAGATAGCCCTTTTAACACTTCCTGAATTTTAACACAGTAAACATGCAGAAATCGGGTTCGGAATCGGCAAAGAAAAGAGATCAACCAGATTGGTCAAGGCTTGGGAATCTTCAAAGGAGTTCATTCCTAGGTCTATAATGTAACTCCATATTCAATTATGTCTAACCTCAAACTGGGTGCAAATGGGGAAAGGACAAAGTATGCCACTTAATTCTGAATTCAGTAGTTCATTGAAACTTTAAGAAGTTGGAAACGGAAAGGCTCTGGTAAAGTAGACAAATGGATTGGCAGGAATCTGTAAATCTTCAGGTAGGTACACTCCTACATTTACAATACGAGAAAAAAGCCAATTATCCAAAATGTTCACCTGGGTACAGACTTTCAAAAGCTCAAAGTGGGTCACTTAGCAAAACTGAACTTGAATACACAGGAAATCAGATTTAATCACTATCAGAATGGTTCTTGAAAACTTGTCATCTGATTTCATAAAGATCTGCAAACTGGAACATATGGAGTGTGTGACCTCTAGAACACAGTGCAAAAGGAATTTTCTCAATTGGATCAACTGGTCAGAAGTTATGACATGTCAAACTGGGCTATTCAGATTTCTAGACAGGACAAAAATGCAGACAGTTCATGAACAACCAACTTTGGGAAGTATGAAAACTTATCAAATGGATTGAGAATGACCTGAGGTTTAAAAGATAAGCTTTTTGATATACATGCTAAACATTCCCAAAGTGGCGAACAATGAAACTCAACAGGGTGTAAAATACTCAGAAGCAAAGTAGGCTCCGGACAGCAAATTGACACTTAGCAAAGATGCAGAATTAGGTGACCCCCTCAAAATGACTACTACATAAAGATGTCAAAACTGAAAATCAGGAGCTGGGACCCACTGCATACATCAAATGAAAGGCATTAAAACCTCCTCTAAATTTGTATCTCATGAAAATTATCCAGGCACCTTTTTCAATCACTCTAACTGAGCCGTCTTACACAAAATTTTCAAGGGTATTCATTTTGCTCAACTGAAAATTTTTACATGGTCACTCCAAAATTGTTCCAAATTTTGGAGTATCAACAAGGTCATTATCAATCCATTTGATAAGTTTCCATATTCCCCAAAGTTGGTTTCTCAGAACTGTTTGCATCTTTGTTCTGCTCTGAAATCTGAATAGCCCAGTTTGACTGGTTATAACTTTTGACCAGTTGATTCAATTGAGGAAAATCCTTTTGTACTATGTTCCAGTGGTCACATACATCATATTTTCCACTTTCTAGATCATAATGAATCCATTTGAGCAATTTTCCAGTCTGATTCTGTTGGCACTTTGTTAAGTTTCCCAAAATTGTTAAAAGTAGATTTCTAAATACCTTATTTTGAAGGCCTGCATCTTTGATTAAATGGATAGGATTGACATCATGGTGTATTATTAGGTATTGTAAGCATGAAAATGAACCAATATTTCCAGTTTGCAGATCCCTATGAAATTAGATGACAAGTTTTCTAGAACCATTCTGTTAGTGAATAATTCTGATTTCCCGAGTATTCAAGTCCAAAATTGCTAAGTTGTCCACTTTGAGGTCTTGAAAATGTATACCCAGTTGAACATTTTGGATAATTGACTTGACCCTCATACTAAAAACATAAGAGTGTACCTACCTGAGGAGTCTTAGATTCCTGCCAATCTATTTATCCCCTTTGCCAGAGCTTTTCCATTTCCAATTTATTAAAGTTTCACTGAAAATGCAGAATTCAAAATTAAATGACATACTTTGCGGTTTCCCTGTTTGCACCCGGTTCAAGGTCTGGCATAATTGAAGGTTGTTTTTCATTGTAGCCTTGGAAATGAACTACTCTGAGGATTTACAGACTTTGATCAATCTAGTTGATCACTTTTCTAAATTGAATCCAAATCAGTTTTCTGCATATTTGCCTGGTTTAAGTTCAGAAAAGTGTTAAGATGCTAACATTTGCATATTGGTATCAGTTGAATAGTTTTCTTTTAGAGGAAGACAAATGAGGTTTTTCTTTATACACATGACATGGAATCTATGTTCAGAGGTTGAGATTCTGAGGGTCTTGTTTGGTAATTTTATGAATTCAGTTTCAGAGGCAGTTTATTCAGTTTGCAATACAGAACAGAACTGAGTTTGCAAATTAATCATCTTCTAAGAATGGTAACTTTTTATCTGAAAGTTGTTTCTGAAATCTGATTATGGGACCATTCTTACTGCATGTGAATGTACCATTTCACCTGATGGTGAGGCTTCAGAGTGTGATTTAGTGATTTTGCAAAGACTGATCCAGTTGAGATTTATGTTGATTCAACATTGTCACCTACACAGTACTCAAGAAGTGCTAGGTTTATTCAGTTGCATATTGTACCCAGAGGATGAATCTGAAGAATCCCTCTTGCATGCATAGTTATTGTAGATGAATGGATCTTCTTGCCAAGTGATGGGGTCAAATTACTTGTTTTAGTCAATTTTTGAGACTAATTCCTAAGGTCAATTGTCATTAAGGCAACAAAGTTTGCAGAATTGTTAGAAGAGTTTTGAAATACATCATGCAACAAATGTCTTTATGGAATTGCATTAAAACTTAATGCTAACAGATTACGGTTGACTAGGGATGTTTTCATAAATTGTTTGATCTTCTTTAAAGGGATATTTAGAGGGTTTATTTGAGTGGCTATTACTTTTGGATTATTTTAAGGACTCCAAACATAGATTTTGTTGATACACATCGGATAACTGGTTTTGGGCTCCTATGGTCCATTGTTGATGATGAAGCTTCACTGTGTGATTGTTATAGGACCCAGATGTGATTAAATATGCCAAAGAGTTGTCAACAAAATCTCAGAAAGTTAATAATGTTTGAAGGTGTAAACATTGATTAATGTGTTGCAGAAATTTTTCTGGACCCTATAATTCAGAAAGGTACCTAGGAAATGAAGAGTGAATATACAGGAATGATAATAGGAATTTCTATAGGTGTGATTATTGGAGTGCTGCTAGTTGTTTTCTCACTGCTCTTTATTAGGTTTCGGAGGAAACATGCCCGGGTCCGTCGTAGTAGTAGTGATCAAAGAGGTGTGATCATCCTCTTTTGTGTCAGTAATATTGATTCAAGTATAATACTGATAGATTCCACTATTGGTCATGAGTCACCTCTAGCAGCATATACAAATACATTGCCAAACTAAATTCAGTGTTTGCACTGATTTTGAAAGGGAAAAATAAGTGTTTTAAAGGCAATTAGTATTGCATTGATGGTTGCGTAGCATTATGGAGAGGAGGTTGTGCATTACTCATTTATATGCAAATATGCAAAGTGTTAAATGGAGGATATCTTAAAGACAAACTTAACACTTCCAAATGAAATCATTGGCTGTGAAATAAGTGAGAGTCTGCATTGCGCAACAGGCAAAGAGGGGTTTTAAAACATAGTTAATGTTTGTGGACTTATTTACTAGCATAAAGTATTAGATATAAACATTAAAGTACTCCCGCGCAACACTATGGAGGTGTAATATGTAAAAAAAAAAAATTGAGAAGAAAGCAATAGATATTTGGCAAGTAGATAGATAGTTGAGCAAGCACATAGAATGGATGAACGTTTGAATTCTTTGTGCGTGACATTTCCACACTCAAAAAGAGACAAATAACATTTTCTGTCAGCTACCACTCTACCAATTCACGGTTAGTTTGTTACATCGTACCATGACACTGTCTATTTTTCTGTTTATATGGTTCCAAATAGTATTTTGATTATGCCTACATCTGGAAGGTCCCTCTTTCTTTGTGTTTCAATCTGATTTCTTCTACATTCTTTACGGAATCTTACGTAGTCAATGTCTTATTAATGCTGCGCAGACATTCCATAATGACAGCATGGGCATTAAAAAGAATTTTAGTTTTAATATCCAGACAAAATGTAAGGAACATTCCTGTAAATGTTGCAGCATTTGCAAAGGAAGATCACACTGGAAAGAAGGGGAGACCATGCTCTGTGCAAACCGTGAGAGCCAGAGAACATTTAAATGTTGACTGCAAGTCTTAAAGTTAAATTTGCAGAAGTAAATCCATAAAGAGGGGTGTCTAGACCACTGGAAGACATTATTGATGTTCATTTGCAAGAAAAAAACACCATTGATGAGAATTTTCTATAGGAAGCTCTCAGAAAACTTGAAAATAGTGAAAACGCATTGTCCCACATTACCTATGCAGAGGCATTTTTTAGTATTTATATACTAAAGCTCTAACTTACATAGTAAATAAGAGAGCCCAGAGGCTCTTGGCGGGCTCTATGATGATGGAGCTTATAATGCATGGTGGGACCCCATATTTTGGACATGAAATTCAAAATTGTCTTAAAAACTATCAAATTCATTATCCCACATTGATGCTGCAAGAGGATTTTGAAATGCTTAAATACCAAAATGCAAACATATTAATTTGAAGAAAGAGTTGGAGGCTCTCTCCATGTGCCCGTGCCCAGATGACCAATGCCTCAGTTTCTGTGCCTAGAATTCAAAAGTAACCAAATTTTGCTGAAGATGACACCGGCAATGAGGAGGATAGAAGTGGACACATAGTGCTCAGTCGCGTAGTCACTAGGAGATAGCAACCAAGGAGAAAATTACCAAGACTTGATGACTGACCACTAGTGGTTAGTCGTGAGGTTGCCAGATGCTAGAGATAACCACTGTGACCAGAGATAACCGCCAGTTGCGTGGTCGCTAGATGAAAAATGTTAGCCACCAGATGCTAGTCGCGAAGTCGCTGAAGGTTTGCGGTTAAGTCAAAAAGACTCAGAGACTTGGAGACTAAGGCAGTTACGTGGTCGCGAGAAGGTGACAGTTAAGTTGAAAAGTTCTGGAGACAGAAAGACTAAGGCTAGTCGCCAAGTCTCCAAATCAAACCATGGTTAGGCAAATTTCTCAGAGACTTGGAGACAAGGAGGAAAAAGTGACCCAGGGTTAAGGCACAGTTAAAGACCAGTTTAGGAGTAGCTAATCAGCATATGTCGCATGTCAATTTCTAGTGAAGTCTGGTCAAAAATGCAGAAAATTGAGAGTTTCAAAGACATTAAAATGTACACAGGATAATTTTTTAATATTTTTATGCAAATGCTTATCAAATATGCATTCCCAGAGGTTATTGAAGATAGAGAATTAGATATTTTTTGAATAATATCAGATTTCAGTAAGGATTGCTTGCAAGAGAGGACAAATTCCAGGAAAGATCAGATATTACAAAAAGATAAGTTCAGACTTTGGACAAGAAAATATGATTAGATTTGAAGATATTTGTAGAATAAAGTCAGATTTGTAGAAGAGTAAGACAAGGTGCATGATATTTTATTACAAATCATATTGCAGAGGCTTTTTCAGAGGAGTTTTGAGCAAATATAATCAGATTTTCACAAAAGATTAATGATCATATCGGATTTATAAAAGCATTCATGGTGAAGAGACAATGAGAAATCAGATTTGTGCAAAGTGAGATTAGATTTGTTTCTTCAGAATGAAGTCAGAGAATGAAGTAAAAGACAAGGAAAGTTAGTTTTTAAAGAGATAGAGATATCATATTTTGGTCACCGTTGGAGTTCAGATTTTTACTGAGAAAAGACAGAATGAGACAAATCAGATTTTCAAAGGAGAGACAGGTGTGAATTGCTCAAAAATATTAGGGTTTCTTGGGTTCTATTTATTTCCTTCTTCTCTATGTTTTGAGGGTTCCGATGGAGGTTCCTGGTCTTGTATCTACTTGGTTCAGTACAATTTACCATTGGTTTGAAGATTTCTATTGTAAAGCATGCTTCTTTTTCATGTTTAGTTCTTGAGTTTACTGTCTGGATATTTGGAAACAATTTGGATTAATGAGAATATAGCACAGTTCCTACTCATTGCTATCTTGTCTCTTTTGATTGTGTTTATGCTCCAGTATAGTTCATTTGTAACGCATCTGAAATATACCTACTACAAGGTAGCGTGTCTAATTTTTTTTACATCTTTCTCAAGGAGAGAACTAAATTTCATGAATGGTTTCAGAGAGCAGGACATGGTTGTGAAGATTTGATGAAGAAGTATTGAGTTGAGTAGATTGTTTGTAAGGCATCCAATCTGGATTGTATGAAGTTTTTAAGGCATTCTTTAGTATTGCATTAATTTATCATTGTTGACATATGTTTTCATTGACTCTTTTCCCAAGGAATAGGCATTTATCTAGAGTTTGTTGAACAGGTGTTTTGTCCATTTAGTTATACACAAATTAATCAATTTCATCTAGTTTTTAGAACAAATGAGCTGAACTCATTAAGGACTCATATCAGGAGGATATTGTCCATCTTAGTGATTCCTTAGAGAGTGAATCAATTAGGTTACCCCTCTTAAAATAAAAGGAAGAAGGATGAAAATCCTTATCTCATTGGTTTATGTTATCAAAACCATAGCATGACTTATAATACTATGTTTCAAATCAATCATTGCAATCTCTAAGGTATTCTATAAGTTATTACAGTGAGGTTTTAGGTGCATAACCAGTGAATGAAATAATCCACCAAATACATAGGCTGAAGTATCACTAATCTTTAATAGGTAATACCTGCTTGAGTCTGTGGAACTTAAAAATGAAGGAGGTGATAATAGGTATCCCCAGTGTTATCAAAAACCTCATCAATTAGCCTTTCTCTTGCCTAAAAGAGGTTGCATTCAAGTATATAAGGTATATTGTCATTATTAGGTAAGTGTTGCAAGAAAAAGTGCTAACAGGCCGGATCCTGGACTTCGGGATTCTTTGCCATCATGTCTTCATTTGTTAGAGGATATGGTTACATGGAATCACCGGGCCTAGAGTTTGGAGGTTTGCTTTCCCTAGAGTTTGCGGAAGGAAAGAAAAGTGTTTTTTCCCTTAGGGTATAAATGGGTTTCACCTGTCACTTTCACATTTATTGTGATCAAAATACTCAGAGCAATTACCAGAGTGATTAAGTGTGAATTGCTTTCGGTAATTAGCAATGTTCAAACAGTAGTAAATAGTGGTGTGTTCAAGGTCATTTCAAGGTGAACCAGTTATGAATTGACTCCCGTGCTCACCTTCCTCAATTTTCTATGTTTTCAGGTAGGCCTTTTTGGCTTTTTTCCTTCATGTTTTTTGGTTTGCTTCTGTTTCATTTTGTTGGTTTTTGTTTTGGTTCTGTTTGTTTCCATTTCTAGTTTTTCTTTTTGTCGCCTCCTATTGGTGGGATGCCTCTGCCAAAGGGTTTCCCTCCCTCTATGTAGTTTATATATATATATATATATATCCTTGTACATTCTATAATTGCATGTAAATAGTTGTATATAGCTTGTCATTCGGTCAGCTTGCAATTCATGCTTCGACCCTCATTGTGCTTTGACCCTCTGTAGGTCTATATATTCCATGTATATCCTCTCCATTTTATGGAGATCTCGTCATGCCCTTTTCACATTTCAACCCAATTTTTTTACCTCATTCTCATGGTGCCTACCTGACTCAAACTCGACACCTCACCCGTTCAAGCCATGAAAACTTTCTCTCTCCTCTATCATGTCATCTTAGTGGCAGGATTAATCTCCCATGAATGAGAATTCAAAACCCATCTCATGTGGCATTATTTCCCCCATGTCAACCCACTTGTTTCCATTAAGAGCCTTTACGCCGTCTGTCACGTGACTACGTGATGACCCATGTTAGCCAAGTACGGTTCATTGTGGGTCACGTCGACAATGGCTAGTTTCTTTGGACTCCAGGTGCTAAGAAGTCCCTGGGTCTTCATTCCATTTTGTCACCTAAACTAATATCTTGAACCTCTAGGCATTGGTCAGAATCCAATCCTTGTTAACTTTGATATTTTGGGATTTTGATGCATACTAATACTTTTTGAGCAGATGCAAAATGGTGGTGAATTCTCCAGAGTCCCTAAAATGTTGTATTTTTATCATATTATGTATTGATAGTTCTCCACTGTTGCAAGTTGCAGATAATATGATTAACATGTCTATAGTGACAACTCCTCTTGATAGTCAGGAGCTTCCAAGTACCTCCACATAGGTGGCCACAAAAACTAAGGCCGAGAAGATGTTGGCCAAACTACTATTAACCTCCAAATACCCAAGGAAGGGTGCTCTTGTGGGTTCCAAGGTAGAGTCCAAGTTGTAGGAAATAAAAGATACAGAGCCTGGACTATGGGATGAAATACAGGGATTGGTCCAAGCCATATACCAATAAAGGACCACCAAAGATGATATGGTGAAATATGTGGCCACCTCTGGAATTATCAAGGCCACAATTTTTCCTTGCTTGGTGCAAGTACCAGAGATGATAATTCAACTGGTGATGCTCTACAATGCCCCCACCTAGGTTTTTTTGCTCATTTATCCCTAGCCACTACACTACCTTACACCCATCGTCAATCTAGATGCAGCCACTTTTTCTTTGGGGTTGGGGATAGCCTAATTCAAGGGAGCCATTTTTCTCTCCTGGTCTATGTCACTAAAGGAGTTTGGGGAATCATCTCTCCTCACCTGACAACATCTCAACACTCACTGGTTGAAGTCCCCAAGAAGGGACTATAAAAAGATGAAGCTGGAGATTCCCCATGGGGACTTTAAAGAATGTATTCAGGTGAGAATAATATTTATGTGTAGGCTCTTTGGAGAGCCCCATGCCCAGGAATTTTTAGCATAGATGTATTACTTTCTCTACTGCACCACCACCCACAGCTAGACCTTCAACTGGGAGGCTATCATCACCAATCATTTAGACGCACAACTAAATAGTGTCCTCCATAATTCCAAGTTCTACATGACATCCTATGTAATGTGGACACTGGCCCAATAGAGACCTACTTCTCAAGGTTTGTAGATAGTGGGCATTCTCAGGAATGGGCCTTGCCAGTTGGTGCCATAGGAACATTATCCCCAAGTTCAGTGGGAACTTAGCTTCCCTAATTTTTGTAGGGTAAATGAGGTGTTCGTCTATCACAACATTTTGACACTTACTCGAGACACTAGGTACCATTTTTTGTAGGAGGTGATGAACCTAGTAAGCACTTATAGAAATTATTTCATTCAATTCCAGCAACATATATACATTTGGGTGACCGGATTCTCCAAGAAACGCTACCTAATCCCTAGGTATTACGTAGATAAGATCATTCTTTTGTTGTTCTGCAGGCAAATCATGGAGCTCCACACATTATTTTCCTTGAAAAAGGTCATATCAATTCCATTCTTGATGGTTTGTGGGAACTATTCTTGTAGTCTCGCAGTGGCCAAGGAGGCCGAAAATAAATTAAAAATTTTGGGACTAGCGGAATTCCACCATACCAGAAGCAATTTTGACACAGTGGGAAAAATAAGGGAGGTGCTACCTTGGGCATCGACACCACACAAATATTACATTGAAGATTTCTGGGCAAATTGCAAGGACAATTTTGATCTGGAGGACACAACATATAAAGAGCATGGGATCAACAAATTGGATCTCCCTCTGGTGGAATGGGGCACCCCAGAAAGGCTAACAATTGAAGTTGTGTACCACCCCATCATTGATAATAGTCACAAGCATTTTGAGCAGGTGTGTCTGAGGAGCACCCGAAAAGGCCCAATTATGTGGAGGTCTATTTCAACTTTCAGAGCCATTGGACCAAGCAAAAGCAAGGGGAAGGAGAAAGAAAGTGCCCCAGCCCAAGTTCCTTCCCAGGGTCTACTCCCCACGATGGCACAAATTAATGAATAGATGGAGGGGTCGAGGCTGACAAGCCAAAAGATAAGTTCTTAGATCTCCCGCAGTCTCCTTGCAACTCCAGTGGGATCCACCCGCCTGGCAAGATCCCCTTCATTGGAAATACTAATGAGTACAAATACATTTGTTGAGGTAGAGTTTGCATACATTTTGGGTGCCGAGGCCCCATTAAAGAGAAATAAGAAGTAGAAGGTAAATCCTACCCCAAGCATAGACACAGGCCCTGGCATGCCCAATGTTCCCCTAGTGGAAGTCAATTTGGACTCCCCTGAACTGGATGATATTTTAGAGATATCTTCCCCATAGGATGACTTTGATGACATCTTTGGGACAAATGAGATCATGAACTTGCATGGGGAAATAGACTAGGCGGTGGAAGAAATTTCTGCCCAAGAGAAGGAAGGGATCCACGCTAAGGAAGAAGTCCAAGAGAAAGAAGCTACCGCAGAGCAGGAGGCCTGGACAGAAGCACAAAGGGAACTTAAGTAGGAGGAAACACCAGTTGAGGAGGCCGAGATAGAACCAAGGCAAGAAAACAATGAGAAATTGGCTACTAGGGAAACCAGACTCACAGGATCAACCATACCCCCAACCATCATGCTTCAAGTGCCTTTGGTTACTCCAGGTGACCAAGTGCCTCAGAGTACATTTGGCAAGCTGAACTCAGTGGCCCAAATGCTAAACATTAGCCAGACACCTCCTCCACCTCTGGAGGATGTTCCAATGAAGAATGATATCTTGATGAATGACACCAAGGAAGAACAATAATAACAGGATGAGGGGAGAACCCTCAAAGATATAAATATAGGTTTACCAGATGCTGAGAAAGATGGGGAAATCCCCCATAATATAGGTGATGTTGATGCTTTCAGAGATGAGGTCATAAACATCATGGGTATGGATGCCAATAGGGAGAAAGACACTGAGGCCTTCAAAGATCAAGAACAACAATAGGAACAAGAAAAGGAGAAAGAGCTAGATGAAGTTGTAGATACTAGGAATGCACCGCCGGAATCTGAAGGGAATCCCAATACTCAGGCCTTAGCAACAAAGCCACCCCAGGCACCAAAATGGTTGGTGGAATCTAGGAAGAGAAAGGCCCCGGTGGTAGCTATAGGTGTTCCACTCTCCTTGGCCGAGATGATGGCATAGAGCATGGAGGCCAAGAATCCTAAAAAGGCCTGGATAGTCCATACCCTTTGGACTGGTCCGGGAGGAAGCACAGTTGCAACAATTGCAACACCTCCCCTAGATATAGATGTGGCGATGATAAGGGCCAAAGATTACACAATCACAGAGGTGCCTCTAGGGAAGAGAGACAAGAAGGATGAGTTAGACCTATTGAGAGAGGCAACTAGGGTGATAGAAGCCCGCTATGAAAAATAGTCATAGGAGTTGAAGGAGTAAAGAGAAAAGAACGAGAATCTCCTTAGACTTCTAGTAGAGATTACACAACCTTTGGCCAAGATCCATTTGAAAGCTTCCACCTTTGGACTACCACTTCTACAGGGTGAAATGGATGCTCTTAGGGCCATGAAAAAGAAGACATAGGCTATGGATGGGTGGATCATTGAGAAAATAGGGGTCGTAAGGAAATTTTTAAATGTATCACTCCCGAACCTTTACTTGGCCAAAATATCTTGGGCCAAGTGACCAATACCATTGTTATATGGGAAGGAATCTTTGAGAAGTAAGAAGGGTGGAAGATCGGGTTAGATGAAGTCATCAACTCTAGGGAAGAGGTCGTCATACTGACAAGAATTTTGGGAGAGGAATCAATTGAATTTGTCCAAGCCCAGTACTCCAGACATGACCTCAAAATTGAGGTGTGCAAGAAACTGGTCGTGACCCTAAGGGAGAAATTCATAGTGGTCTGGTATCCATTGGACCTATTCAAAGCATTCATTGTAAGCATGTCAAAATTTGACCCCTTCACCACCAGAATATGTGCCCCAAAGGACTACGTCCTTAGTAAATATGATGAGTTGATGGAGTCCCTGTATCAGTCTACCAGGGACTTCCACGGAGGAGGGCTATCAAGAATATCTAAGATGATGCTCTTGGATCATGAATCCATAAAATTAGTAGAACAATTCTAGAATGGGGCCAGAGAAGTTGAAGAGAAGTTCAAAGTCATCTGTGACTAGTGGAACAGTATTAAGGACATAGATGAAGATGGTATCAGCCAAGTTTTAGAAGCATTCAAGAATTCTAAAGGAAAATAAATTTATCTAGATTCTGGGGATTATCACTAGCAGGGTGTATTTTGAGCATTCATTATTCTTTGAGTGCAAGCTCCCAGACTCCAAAATTTTTTACTCAACAATTTTGTATTATTTTGATGACCCATGTCCAGGTTCCCTGAAACCGGCCAGTCATTATCCAACAGTCAATAAGGGTGTCAGATAGTAGGTGACCCCAACATGGTACATTAGTTCAAAGGATGGTCCTAACAAGTGATCTTCCCAAGACATCACTCCAACATTAACTACCTGGTGCATCAAAGATAGTGAGCCACTTTTTGCATTAATGAGGCATGTAGCCTCAAAAACCTGGAAGATCAAATTTCCTCTATTCTTTCTCTGATGCTCTTCTTGAGGCTGATTATTCCATCCTTTCTTATTGTCTTCTTCAGCCGATCTGTTAGACCTCTACCCTTTTTAAGGTGATTTTAAATTCATGCAGGTAGTATCGGACATTGAATATTATATTTTATTGTTGAGTGTAAAGTTAGATTAGGTTAAGATTTAGGGTGAGTATGTGTATAAATAATAAGTCTGACCTCATTTCAAAGGTCAACAAAATTGATGATTTTATAGTCCATACTATTATCTTTCAGCATTTCATTTCTCATAGTTGTAGAGATCAATACTCGATAGTTCTTAATAGTTCTTAGTAGATAGATGCTCTCTTCCAGCTGTTGATGTACACACTAGTGATGCTAGAAAAATGTTACTAAAGAAGGAAGGATTCTCGCAATGATGTTGTTGGTGTCTTGATCTCTAAGTTAACACTCTTTTGTATTATATTTTTCTGATGTCCTTTACTCTAGTGTTTAAGTGGATAAAGGACCTATTTTCCCTTGCTATTGAATATTTATGAATCAGTGGTTCTATATATTTTTAGTATTTAGTATAGTCCATTAGAGCATGGTTGATGTTTTAAATGTATTTGCATAACTATAAGTAGAATTAATACACTCTAACCCCAACATATCTTTTGAAGTTTGTTCAATAATCCAAATTCTTGCATGGAACCCCAACTTACCGAAATCCCCAAAGAAGACAAGTCAAAAATTAGCTATCCCCCCAAACAAAATAGTCACACACCCAACTTAGCTCCCACACTATTGAGACTTGACACTCAGGTGCTTGAAGTCCTAGAGAATTTATTTCCCAGACAACCTTTATAGGTGAAGTTGGCCGGTACCCCAGTACCCAGTGATAACTTACATCTATTGATGAGACCAGTCACAAAGTTACGTTAATAGAAACCTTCATTAGAAGGAGGGGATGAGCTCATCCCCTTCAGAGGATTTTAACTTTACACCAGTTGAGGGTTCCTCAATCCATAGTTTTAGGAATCAAACCTTTAGCAGGATTAGATCATTTTCACCTGCATGATTCGAAATTGTCCTTAGATCAGCCTGCAATCCTAGAAGGTTTGTTGAACTTGATCCTCCTACTCAAAAGAAGTGGATCCCGCAAAAAAAATAGCCAGCAAACCTTGTATGGGGATTCGCTACACATAAAAATACCCAACCTCATCCCATGGACTAGTGCTCAACCTAGCCAAAATCAAACACCCTTGATGACTACATACTTTCGTAACATTGGGTCCCTAATGGGGTAGTTTCCTGGTGCTACCAATGATCTTCCTCTGCATCTAGAGAATATCTACCCTAGATATGAGCATCTAGGCTCACAAATTATAGAAGAGCATCTGCAGGCATACAAAGATGCCATAAAACAACACTAGATCCAACATCAAGACTTCATGACCTGGATGTTCCCTCTATCCTTGGGATAGAAAAAGTTAAAATAGTACCTTAACTTGCCCTCCAAATCCATCAATAGTTGGCAGGATATGGAAGACACCTTCCTGGCGTGGTTCCACAGCTAGTTCATCTCCATCAGAAAGCAACTAAACGAGCCCCTCATAGCATTTAACCATCGGTTCCAAAGAGCCTTGAAGTGGTGCATGGGCCCCTTCATCCCATCCATAAACATAACCATCTAGACATATCTTAACACCATGGACCATTTCATTGCCACTCTCCTTTGGAGGACCACCATCGCAAATGACTGGGATACTTTGGAAAAGGTTTAAAACCTGGCTCTAGAGTTGTCCCGTAGTTTGAGAAAATCTCCTAGCACAATTGGGTAGAGTACACCTTTAAACATGATACCTGATGGAACTTCTTATGCTAGGGGATATAATCCCAATCAAGAAATGGGTTCCCCTGCAGTGGCCATTAACCCACCACCGCCGATAGACTAGCAGGCTCGGTACGTATACCCATTGCAAACTTAGGAAATAATGGGTCTAGAATTCATTCCCTCGAACCAGCCATAGAAATTGCAACAACCACTGATACAACCCTCCAAAGTATCTTTCTTCCAATCACCCATGGCTAGATGATTGCATTCCTCGACTCTGGGAGCTGCTGCAACTTTCCCCAGGAACCAACCGTAACAACCATCATACTGTGATGCAAACACCCAGCTATCCATCGAGGTTAAATCCCTTCGGTGATTGGTTTCTACCTTATCTATGGACATGGGATAGCTAAAGGTGGGGCCTTGCGCACCTCACAACCCCAATTCCCAAAGAGGGAATATCTTCTTCGGAAAATGAAATACCAATCCTGAAGGAAGGAACTACAACAATAGGCCTCGGCCCAATCAACAATAATGGAAAAACAATGGAAACACTGGAGGTCCACCTCTGAACCAAAACACCACTCAAGGTGGTGCTGGACCTAGTCATTCTACACAGTTTATAGAATTCCACCCCTTGACCAATTGGTATAGATTGCATGACACCGACTCTCATTCTGAGGTGAACTGCGCCACACTAGAGAAGTTCATCATGATTTCCCAGTTGGACAGACATCAACCTCTTAGTCCTACTCAACCAAAACCATCAGTGCAAGAGCCTACTTAGAGTGCCTTCACTTGTGAAACCATCTTCTTTGGGATAGACAAAGAGGATGAAGAAGAGCTTGAATTATAGGGGTTCTTTGATAAATATATCCTATCCTTTGAGGCCAATGCCTTCACCAACCCACAAACTCCCTACAACACTCAGAGTCAGGCTTATAAAGGACAATTCTACATGCCAACACCTCCCAAAGATACCCCTCCCCAGGACAATACAACTAATCACTCCTTCCCACTGAAAGGGCCTGGCTCTAACTAAGTTAAGGATCCGGTCGAGGGAAGCCAACTTTACCTGGGGGGAGGTTTGACATCACTAAGGCATTGGAAAGAACCACCACATCCATGACCTTGATGGAGGTTTTACTAAATTTTCCCGAGTAGAAGAATTCCCTTCTGAAGCTCTTGCGAAACTTGGAAGCTATCAGTCACCCACGCAAGACTATCACTTTTATAAATGCCAATGCAGCTATCTTCTGGGGAAACACTGAGGATCCTCCCTTTTTACTAGGTCTAAACATACAAGGGAAGAACCTACACAATTTCTTGGTAGATTATGGAGCTTCAGGCAATGTCATGCCCTTATCTATATGCCAGAAGCTCAGACTCTATCCCACTCCATCCAAAGGCACAGTAGTCCAATTGGATAAGATTGCTGTAAAAATGGTAGGTGAGCTGAAAAATGTCTGGATTGAGCTCATCCAAGACCCCCAGGTATCGAGCATAATAAATATCCAAGTGGTGGACATCCCCAAAACTTATGGGATGTTGTTAAGTCAGAATTGGTCAAAGGCCCTTAATGAGTATTTCTCCAACTTCTCCCACTTGTGGATCCCCTGGGAGGGGTAGTCTAATCAGATCTGGGTAGAAAGAAAACCTAAGATGAAGCAGGCCCTCACAAAATTTAGGAGGGTAAATGAAGTCATTTTTTCTAATACTTTCCCTAGGGTATATCAACCTCTAGAGATCCTAACATTTGATTTCACCCCTGAGGAGGATCCCATAGTTTCTCAGAGAATTTAGGACCTAGACAAAAAACCTAGGGGTGAGGGTAATTCACGGGGTAACACAACAACTCTTGCTACACTCTTGTCCAACACTTGGTGCTAGGTGGATTATCAAAAACATTCTGAACTAAAGTGTGAACCTTGCATCACCGCTGCTACCCGCCATATCAATGCCCTATGGGATAAAGAACACAAAATAGATTTGCCTTGACCTAGTAATCATTCCAGCAGTACACCCAAGGTGTCGCCTATCTAGGAATCCAAACCAAAGGCTTCTCCAGAGGTAAACCTCACCCATGCACCATCAGAGCCAGAGGAAACTCCTCCCAACCTCCTCAAAATCAATCCAAATGCCACTTCACCTTCCCTGCCCTAGAAAACAAACAATAACTTGTGGACCCTGAATTTTGATAGGCTCTGGTCTAAACAATAACTTGTGGACCTAGAGTTTAACTGCACAAATAATTTCACAGAGTACGAGGCCTTGGTCCTTGGACACCTATTCACACTAAGAAAGGGAATCACCCACCTTCGGGAAATGGGTGATTCAAAGTTGATCATAAAATAGGTTTGAAGCCAATACACTTGTCACAACAAAAGGCTGGCCACATACAACAACCGGGCATGGAGCCTCATTGAAAATTTTGACACCTTCAACATTGAACTCATTCCCTAAAAGCACAACTACATTCTGAATGCACTTTCCATGTCTACTAGCACTCTTGAGCCAATGGTTAGCTCACAACCCTAGAAGTTTTCTATTGAGATGCTCCCCACCCCATCCATCCCAGAAAATATCACCAACTTTCAGGTCTTTGAGGATGACCAACATATTTTGGCCTTCATGGCCAATGTTGGTGTCTTTGAGGATTAGATAGTGGAGGAAAGAGATCATGATGATACCAGGTAGGGTAAAGAAGATGATGGGATCATAGACCTACCAACCAACACCATTCGTAAGGGGATGGTAGTGCTAGAATGCATCTTTGACTCAGACCCATAGGGCCAGGAGAAGATATCATCCTCCTCTAAGGGAGAAAAATTCAAAAAATTCAACATCAGCCAGGCCGGTGAAGAGAAATTTGTACACATTGGCACCTCTTGCTCCCCAGAGGAGAAGGAGAAGATTCTCGTTGTTCTTCAAGAATACATTGATGTAATTATGTTGGGGTATGAGGATCTGAAGACCTGTGACACATCCATCATGACCCATACCATCCCATTGAAACTAGATGCTAAGCGCTTTCATTAAAAGAAAAGACTGGTAAACCCACTGATAGAACCTCTAATTCATCAGGAGGTTCAAAAACTATTGTCAGCCCAGATTATTTTTCCTATCTGGCACACAACTTGGGTTGCCAACCTTGTCCTTGTGAGGAAGAAAAGCAACAAGATCTGACTTTGCGTGGATTTTCTCAATTTGAACAAGGAATATAAGAAGGATAATCACCATCTCCTCTCATTAGATGAGGTGTTACAAATCATGAATGGATCCCAAATGATGTATTTCCTAGATGGATACTCTGGGTATAACCAAGTCATGGTTAAGTATGAGGATGGAGTTAAAACAACATTCACCACCAAGTGGGGAACATTTGCATACCAGAGGATGCCATTTGTCTTGATAAATGCAGGGGTGACATTTCAAAAGGCTATGGACATTATGTTTGAAGGCCTAGTTAACAGATGTATAATCATCTACATGGATGATTTGACTGTCTTTTCCCAGGACAGGCGTGATCACTCCACCCACCTCGCTCAAATTTGCAAGAGATGTTGCTGGTACTTAATTTCCCTCAACCCTAAGAAATGTATTTTGGGGTCACTAAAGGGAAGATTCTTGGGCATATCATCTCTAACAAGGGTGTATTCATTGACCCTGAGAGAGTTGAAGCACTGCCGAACCTACAGATGCCCGACAATAAGAAAGAAATGAGATCTTTCTTCGGAAAGATAAAATTTATCCAACGGTTCATCACTGGATTTTTGGAGATATTTAAGCCACTCAATGACATGATGAAGAAAGATACTAAGATTGAGTGGAGTCCTGAAGTGAATAAAGCATTCACCCAAATTAAATAAATAATTATGGAGGCACGAGTCTTGGAAAGTCTAGACTATTCCCTCCCATTCCATATGTACTCCTTTGCTTTGCCGCATTCTTCCATGGAAGTCTTGACCCAGAAGGTCAAAGGGGAAGAACGAAAATAGATTTTATGAGCTCCCCTTTCAATAATTCCAAATTTTGATATTCATCTTTGCAAAAGTAGGACTTTTCTCTCATCTGCGCTATGAAGAAATTCTGGCATTACATCCTTTGGAGAAAAGTGCACGCTATCATCTCAAACTAGGAAGATAAATCTCTACTAATGCAAAGTGAATTGGGTGAATGATAGGGGAAATGGATGGCCATCCTCCAAGAATATGATTTAGAAATGCAACCCATGAAGATAGTCTGAGACCAAGGACTATGTAGAGCGATGGAAGAAGGAACTCCCAACATCGAATGTCAAACTTACACTGTGGACTCCATCACTCAAGATATGTGGCATGCCAACCTAGTATACTTATTGTTTAATAAAAGATGCCTAGGGGTCTTCCCTCAAATAAACATCATGCCTTGTAGCTGAAAAGTGCACACTTCATGATCAAAGAGGGAATGCTTTTTCATAGGAATTATGAGGGAGTGTAACTTTGGTGCATAGATAGGGTTTAGGCTGCCAAAATGATTGAAGAATTTCATAAGCAGTTTGGAACTAGGCATGGCTTAGCTAATTCCAATGCCCACTAGATTCTCTGAGCTAGATAATATTGGCCTTGCATATTTAAGGATTTCTACACTCACGTTAGGAGATGCCACACTTTCCAAACAGTGGCACATTGTGAGCAGAACCTGGCTATGCCTTTGCAGTCGGTCTTTGAAGTTAGACCTTTCACCCAATGTGCATTTTATTTTATCAGGGAAATCAACCCCAACTCATCTTCCAACCACTGATACTTTCTAACTGCTACTGATTATTGCACCCAGTGGTCTGAAGAGATTCCTTGCAAAAACAACACAGCAGACATAGTCATTAAATTACTGGAAGAAAACATAGTAACCTATTTTGGCATGCCATTTTATATAGTGTGTGACAATGGTCTGGCATTTTCTTTAGAAAAATTACTTGAATGGACCTATGAGAGAAAGATCACCCTAAAGTTCTCTAGCAACTGTTAGAATAGTCCCAAAGGATAATTAAGAGGGGGATGAATCAGTTATCAGCTAATTTAATTCTTTTCTTTTATTAACTCCAGAATACAATAAAGTAAATGCATATTCAGATAACACAATAGACAACACCACAATTTGGTTATGGGGAAACCAAATGGTAAAAACCCCAGTGGGAATTAACACCCATAATGAACTATACTTGTTTATAATAATCCTTGTTAGAAGATCTTGCAACCCTATTAGGAGTTTTTCTTTATAATGCAATAAGTATAGTGACCTAGTTAAGGGTCTGACCCTGTTAGGATTCTTTTACAAATAACCCAATTAAGGGTGAGGACTCACTATCCAAAAGCTCACTGCTTCAATGGTGAAGGCTACAACCTTCTCTAGAATAGATATGCACTATATCTGATGATGAACTATATAGTAGACCTACTATCTTGATCAGTTCTAGTGTATTGTAATCTTTCACTTCTTCTTCACATAGATCCTTGATGAATGAAACACAACTGATATTCTGCTTTGTACATTTTCTATCTCTTTTCTTATCATTCACACTTAGCGTTCCACAAATGACTTGCTATAAGTATCTTCCTCAAGGTATGAGATCATGGGACCTATTAAGAAACTCTTAATAAAATCCTTGTTGGCTTAACTAACCACGCACACATAATTACAACCATGCAATAAAAACTAAATAGACATGACGCTTCACTAAGTCGGCCTCACCAAATTAACTCTAACTTTGCAATCTTGTTGAAACTCGTTTGGCACCTTTGGATAACTATCATCAACTCATACCTTAACTTGAATATACAAATGCATATCCTGAAGATAGGCTCAACTCAAGAACCAATGCAATACGTCAGCTCTATATAGACAAACTCCAGAAACTGTAACTGCCACATAAAAAAATTACACAACACAACTTAAACTCCATATCCAAGTCTACGTATATGAACAAAACATACACAACATGTCTACAACATGAATATAACTATGCAAGGCTTGATACCATCATTCTAATAAGTACATATAAAACACTATTGTATATTATATGTTGTCATCAATGACAAACATACAATCAACTAGCTGCGAGAAGTAAATCTCTAACAATTTCCCCCTTTGACATTGATGGCAACATATGATATTAAAAACATCTTCAGCACATGGTGTCTTCTTTATTTTTACAATCTTCTCAATATCCTCATCAAAGATTCCTCTATATTTCTGTAGTTCCTCTGTCTATGTTTATACTCCCCCAGATTATATGCTCCCCCTTACTATATACTCCCCCTTTGACATCAATGGCAAAGGGCACTATAAACAATTAAGCACAGGTACTACTCCAGAAGTACAGTAGTCAACCATTCATTAGTCACCTAATGACTAATGTTCTTTCTACTTTATCTAAGCAGACTCAAGAGAGGGAATTACTCCCAAATTCTCCCTGAGATACTCAAAAGTATCTTTTGATAAAGGCTTTGTGAAAATATCTACCAATTGTTCTTTGGTGCTCACATAGTCCAATTTTACTTCATTATTTGCAACTTTTTCTCTAAGAAAATGGTATTTAATCTCAATGCGCTTTGTCTTTGCATGCATCACAGGGTTCTTGGACATGTTGATAGTACTGGTGTTATCATAGTGAATAAAAATAGGATAGTCAACCTGTATACCAAAATATTTAACCATCTGCTTGATAAAAACTATTGCTGAACAATTCAATGCTGCTGCAACATATTTAGCTTTTTCTGTCGACTGAGAGATACAATTCTTCTTCTTTCTTACCCAAGAAACCACCCTATCTCCAAGAAATACTACTCCTCTAGAAGTACTCTTCCTGTCATCAAGACAACCTGCCCAATATGCATCTGTATACACATTAAGTTGTATATTCTCTGAATTAGGATACCATAAACCATAGTCTATAGTTCCCTTTAGATATCTGAATATTCTCTTTATTGCCATTACATGATTCTATTTTGGTTCAGCTGCAAATCTACCAACAATGCCAACTGCATTAGATATGTCTGGTCTAGATTGAGTAAGCTATATAAGTTTTCTAATCATAGACTTATACAATGTCTTGTCAACTATTGTGGAATCATCTTCTTTGGAAAGCTTGCTTCCTTTTATCATAGGAGTGTATACTGGCTTATAGTCTTCCATCTTGAAAGTCTTCAATATTTATTTCACATATTTGGATTGATTTATGAATATTCCTTTATCTGTCAATTTTATGTTCAATCCCAGAAAACATTTTATAGGACCAATCGTGCTCATTTCAAATTCATTCTACATTTCTTTTGCATATTCTACACTAAGATTGTCATTTCCTCCAAAGATAATGTCATCAACAAATATGGCAACAAGTAATAGTCCATCATGTGTCTCTCTTATGAATAGGTTACAATCTGCTACTCCTTTCTTAAATCCAATCCTGGTAAGATAACCATCTAGTCTCTCATACCAAGCTCTTGGGGCCTGTTTAAGTCCATAGAGTGCTTTCTTTAATCTGCATACCACGTTAGGCTTATCTGATAGATTAAATCCTTCAGGCTGTTCTATGTAGACTTCTTCTTTCAAGTCACCATTCAAAAAATCTGATTTGACATCCATTTGATATACTTTAAAATCCTTGAATATTGCATAAGCCAAGAATAACTTTATAGCTTCCAGTCTGCTCATAGGGGAAAATGTGTCAATGTAATCTATGCCTTCCCTCTACGCATATCCTTTACACACTAGTTTTTCTTTGTTTTTGACCACTGTACCATCTTCATTCATCTTGTTCTTGAATACCCACTTTGTTCCAATCACATTTTTGTCACTAGGTCTAGGAACCAATTCCCATGTATTATTTTTCATTATTTGATCTAATTCTTCTTCCATTGCTTTCTACCAGTCAAAATCCTTGCAAGCATCTTCAACATTTAAAGGTTCAATCTGTGAAAGTAAACATACCTCTTCATCCACTATTAACCTTTTTTCTTTTGGTCTGGTCAAAACATTGCTGCTCTGATCTCCAATGATATCATCTTTTGAATGATACCTAGATGTGAACTTTGAAACTTTTGGTGTGACGTTCTCATCTGTAATTTGTGATACTTCTTTGCATTATTCAGGTTCATTACATGAAACATCAATGCAATCAAACATTTCTTCAATAACAGTGTCTTTACTTCTAGGCCTGGGTTCATCCTCAATCATAGGTGCATATTCATAGTACCTTTCTTGAACCATGAACTTCTCGTCAATATTTACATGAGTACTTTCAATTATCTTCTTTAATCTCAAATTAAAACATCTGTATGCTTTGCTTTTAGTAGAGTAACCAAGGAAAATACCTTCGTCGCTTCTAGCATCAAACTTACCAACACCATCATCTCTCTTGAAGTAGCACTTACTGCCAAATATTTTGAAGTATTTTACTATAGTTACACTACCAAACCAAAGTTCATAAGGTGTCTTATCCACACCTAGCCTTAGTTGTGTTTTTTATATAGTATAGACTATTGTATTGACTGTGGCTCTCCAATAGGTGTGTGCAACTTTTCCTTCAATCATCATAGTGCATGATGTATCAAGTATGATCATGTTCCTTATTTCTGCTATCCCATTCTGCTATGGGGTTTTGGGTGCACTCAACTATCTTTTAATTCCATGTTCTTCACAGTAGTCATAAAACTAATCAAAGGTGAATTCTCCTCCTCTATCTGATCTTAGAAACTTTAGTTTTAATCTTGATTCATTCTCCACTTTGGCTTTGAATATTTCAAACTTCTCAAAGGCTTCAAACTTCTCCTTTAAGAATGCAACCCACATCATCCTAGAAAAATCATCAACAAACAAAATGAAATACCTTTCTTCGTAATATGATCTGGTTTGCCTAGGACCACATAAATCTGTATGCACTAGGTCTAACTTGTTTTCAGCTGAGTTCTGCTTGCTTCTGAAAGAACTCCTTACATGCTTTCCCATAACACATTCCATGCACATTGTGTCAACTAGTCTTGCAATATTTGGAAGGTCTCTAACTACATTGATGTTTCTTATCTTTAATATATTATCAAAATTAATATGACAGAGTCTCTTGTGCCATAACCAAATGTCATCCACTTTTGCAACAAAACAACTTACATATAAATTGAGCTAAAAACATTAACTTTTATTTTTGAGCCTAATGCAATCATGTCTCCTTACTTGTTTCTAATAATGCATTTGTTGTCTTTGAATTCCAAATGATAACCTTTGTCAAGTAGCTATCCATCACTTAGTAAATTGTGATGTAATCCATCAACATACAAAACATCATTTTTCTTGTTCTTTCCATCCAGGGTGATGGATCCTCTCCCTATGATAGGTTTAGGAGTATTATCTCCAAATCTAACTATACCACCATTGTACTTGTCTAGATGAACAAATCTATCTTTATCACCTTTCATGTGATGAGAGCATCCGCTGTCAATGATCCAATCAATTCTGATGTCTACTTTGGAAATTAGGGCTCACTCCTGTGTTTCCTTTTCATATTCAATGTCCATATGCTCAAGCAATTTTCCCATGTCTTTAAGGGAAATGAATCAAATTTTATCTTCTCCTAAATATTCATCAGTTATACCTTCTTAACATGATAGCATTCCTTCCTATATTTAGTTTTATAATCAGATCTGAATTTCTTTACTCCTATGGGACAGTTGGATTCAAAATGACCGATCTTGTTGCATGAAAAACATTTGAATGGAAGTTGTCCTTCATATTTCCCTTTGCCTTTATTTTCTCTTTTAGCAATCATGGCTATGATTTCTTCTAGTTCTTCATCAACTTATTTTTTCTCATTATTTCTAGAGATGTGAGATTTTTTACCATGGACTGAAGCTTTGAAGGTTATTTCACTTTTAGGTTCATTCTTCAATCTTGATATCTCAAATGTAGAGAATTTACTGATCAAAGTCTCTCTCTTGAAGTCTTGTGAAAATTGCATGGTTTCCTCTAGAAAATTGATCTTGTTCTCATAGTTTGATGTTAAAGTAGTCAACATCTTGTCCATTATATCTTCTTCTGATATTTTTCTACCATTATTTTTGATTCCAGAAACTGCTTCATTTATCCTCTAATTGTAGGCTCTAATGTTCTCTTCAGGTAAAATCTCAAGACTGTTGTATTAATTTTTGCATGTTTTCTTGTGTGCATTCTTTGCTAGAACATCTCCTTCAAACATGTCTTCTAAATACTTCCATATTGTGTATGCCTTGTCTACTTTCTTGATCTCAGAAAATTCACTGTCAGATGATGCACATATAAGGGCTTCTTTGGCAACTGCATTAGCTGTGAATGTATCATTTTGTTTACTAGTACCATCATCTCTTGATTGGTCTTTTAGAGAGGGAATAATAACTTCTTGTGTGGCTATCTCAAAGATGTCAAAACCAACACACTGTAGATGTGTTATCATTTTGTTCTTCTAATCTAGATCATTCTCTCCATCAAACTTAGGAATTTATTTTCTGAAATATGTCATCTGATCTACCTTAAGTTGTTAGGCTTTCTCTGCAAGGCACTTGGCTCTGATACCAATTGTTAGAATATTCCCAAAGGATAACTGAGAGGGGGGGTGAATCAGTTATCAACTAATTTAATTATTTTCTTTTATTAACTCCATAATACAATAAAGTAAATGCACATTCAGATAACACAATAGACAACACGACAATTTGGTTACAGGGAAACCAAATGGTAAAAACCCCAGTGGGAATTAACACCCATAATGAGCTATACTTGTTTATAATAATCCCTATTAGAATATCTTGCAACCCTGTTAGGAGTTGTTCTTTACAATGCAATAAGTATAGTGACCTAGTTAAGGGTCTGACCCTGTTAGGAGTCTTTTAAAAATAACCCAGTTAAGGGTGAGGACTCACTGTCCAAAAGCTCACTGCTTCAATGGTGAAGGCTACAACCTTCTCTAGAATAGATATGCACTATATCTGATGATGAACTATAGAGTAGACCTGCTATCTTGATTAGTTCCAGTGTATTGTAATCTTTCACTTCTTCTTCACATAGATCCTTGATGAATGAAACACAACTGATATTCTACTTTGTACATTTTCTATCTCTTTTCTTATCATTCACACTTAGCATTCCACAAATGACTTTCTATAAGTATCTTCCTTAAGGTATGAGATCATGGGACCTAGTACAAAACTCTTCATAACATCCTTGTCAGCTTAACTAACCATGCACGCATAATTACAATAGCACAATATAAACTAAATAGACACGATGCTTCACTAAGTCGACCTCACCAAATTAACTCTAACTTTGCAATCTTGTTGAAACATGTTTGGCACCTTTGGATAACTATCATCAACTCATAACTTAACTTGAATATACACATGCATATCCTGAATATAGGCACAACTCAAGAACCAATGCAATACATTGGCTCTATATAGACAAACTCTAGAAACTATAACTGCCACATAACAGAATTACACAACACAACTGAAACTCCATATCTAAGTCTGCATGTATGAACAAAACATACACAACATGTCTACAACATGAATATAACTACCCAAGGCTTGATACCATCATTCTGATAAGTACATATAGAACACTACTATATATTATATGTTGTCATCAATGCCAAACATAGAATCAACTAGCTGCTAGAAGTAAATCTCCAACAACAACTACTACCCCTAGGGTAATGGTGTGGCTGAATCTACCAACAAGAATCTACTTGAGGTGATCAAACATATGTTAGAATGAAACCCCTGGGACTGGCACCAAAATCTTAGGTTCACCCTCTAGGTAGATCGCATAAGAATTAAGGCAGCCCTAGGGACTTCCCCATTTCACCTAGTTTATGGCCAGAATCTAGTATTCCCTATCAACTTACAGATCCTTGTACTACAATTTATGTAGGAATTTGACAACCAGGATAACATTTTGGAGGTTCGGCTCCTGAACCTGGTGAGAATGGAGGAACAAAGAGACACAACCCTTGAACACTTTGTGCATCATCAAGCAGTAGTAAAATGATGGTTTGACTGAAGAGCATAGTATAAGGCCTTTCAAATTTTGGACTTGGTTCTTTTGTGGGACAAGGCCCAGGAAAAGAAGGGAAAGCACACTATGTACATGAAAATGCACCTTCATGAAATTAAGAATGAAAGAAACTATTCTATGGAAAGATAAACAAATTAATCTAAGAATCGAAACTAAAAAACTAAATCATCTCATGGTTCTCTATCCAAGCTTTGTTGAGAGAGCTCTCAGGCTTAATCTCTCTCAAGGTCAATCCTAGAACGAGATATGTATGAAAATCTAAATGCTTAAATCTAGCTGTAATGCTCAAATGCTTAAGATGCTTAAGAAAGCTCCAAGATCATAAGAGAAATTAGCAAATGTTCTAAAACATGATA
>MU228546.1:1784323-1820489 GCA_018584345.1 Thuja plicata
AATCTAAATGCTTAAATCTAGCTGTAATGCTCAAATGCTTAAGATGCTTAAGAAAGCTCCAAGATCATAAGAGAAATTAGCAAATGTTCTAAAACATGATATGATAAAATGAAAAATAATGCTAAAAATCTCTCTCAAATCTCTCAAAATGCTCCTTAATATGCTCTCAATATGCTCTCAATATGTCGATAATAAGGATGCCTTTTGCTCTTGAATTCTTGGATCCTTAACACAAAGGAAATGGCTTGTATTTATAGCATTTCCCAAGGGTAGGGGGTAGAGTGAGTTAATCATGATCAAAGCTTAGTTAAATAAAAAAGCTTGGTTAAATCAAAAAATCTTTGAGTTGTTTGTAAATAAAGGAAAGTTTGTGAGTTGTCTCTCAAAGATATTTTAGGAATTTAAATAACTCAATCTTTTAATTAAATTAGCCATGAAGGGTAAATGGGTTGGATTTAATCTTTTGATTTGATTTATACAATTGAAAAATCAATTGCATAATTTTGATTAATCCCTTTAGGCTTGATTTTAATTAATTGATATCATGATTATTTAATCTTTTAATTTGATTTGAATTTTGCTTCTTTGATTTGCATTGATTAAATATCCATTTGATTTGCATTGAGATAATATTTTGAAGCATTTGGCTGAGATTTATAATTTGAAATATTTGAGATACACCTAGTAAATTTTAGATGTCTACAAATGCCCCTCTTTGAATTGATGTGCGAAGCACATTGATTCAAAGAAAACTTGGTTGTCTTGATCATGAGCTGATACTGATGAGCTGATATGAAAACTTGATATGAAAATCTCAATATGAAACTCCCGATATGAAACCCTGATATGAAATTTGATATGAAACCTGATATGAAACCCTGATATGAAATCCTAATATGAAATCTGATATGAAACCCGATATGAAATCCTAATATGAAACCCGATATGAAATCCTGATATGAAACCCGATATGAAATCCTGATATGAAACTCAGCTGATAAAGTTTGAAATTCTAATGCCCCAGATTGGATATAAGATATGATGCAGAATCCTCATTTGATGATATGATGATGCCCCCTCGGAAATGGAATCATCATGATTGTAGGTTAAAAATTTGATAAACAAAGTGAATAAGATAGATCAAAGATGATAACATTCCTAATAAATGATGATGTGAAAAGATGTTGAACAAATGCCCCAGTGAGTAGAATAGGTAAATTAGGGTTGACTGGGTCAAAAATCTTAGAAAATAGCTTAAACAGGTTGAAAAACCCAAATTTACTATTCATTTTTACTTTTCACTATTGATATTCCGCTCTGATCCTCTGACGACTGATAACAATGGTGGTCCCGATTAGAGAGCATAGATCCAAGCGAACGCGCAAATATCAGAGACCACCTGACTATGGGCCTCCGGTGAGTGATTCAAACTCCCTTAATGCATTTATTTGAACTCCCTTAATGCATTTAATACATGTTTTTACTACTTTCTAGGAAAATTTTAGCTAAGAGTCGTGTAGGGTAGGTAAAGTGCCACGTAAGCCCACTAAGAGCCACGTTCGCACTGTGAAAAGCCGCGTATGCATAGTCTTTAGCCGCGTACGCATTAGGGAAAAATTGCAACCCTGAATAGGTAAATGCTACCTACAAACCCCATGTTTTAAAAGCCACCTGTGATGATTCAAAAGCCGCGTAGGCTTGCAAAAGGCCACCTAAAAAGTAAAGCACCGCCTCCACATAGTAAAGAGTCACTTTTGAAGATTTAAAAGCTTCCTGGCGTTAAAAGCCGCGTACACATAGTGAAGTGCCACCTCACATAAAAATGAAAATTTGATATAAGAAAATGATAGATGAACTCAGTTTGATTGATCGCCCAGATGACCTAATTAGGTTCCAAGCTAGAAAATGTTCGTCCAGAATATCACGTACTGTTTAGGATATTAGAAAAGTCATAATGTTGAATTTTTGATAGGTCAATCAGATATGATTAAAAATGATTACAAATTATCCTTGTGTCTCAAATGTAGAGGTTAGGAGCAATAAGTTGATACACTCAAGTTAGAGAAAAGATAGATTTAATTTGTTGTGATTGACTTAGAATAGTTCATCAAGAGAAAAACTAACATGATGCACTTTGTTTCAAAATGTAGGAGCATTACCGCCAGTTACGGGTGTGAGGAGTGGCAATGTGGATCTTTGGTCTGGTAGATGAGCTCATGCCAACTGAGCGGCATACTATTGAGACTTGTGGTCTCAGTTTCCTTTTAGATCTCCCTCAGTTTTAGTTGAACCAAGGTCTATTGATAGCTATGGCAAAGCGGTGGCACTCTGACCATAATACCTTTCACTTACCTCTGGGCGAGATGATTATTACACTAGAGGATGTTTATAGACTTCTGAGGATCTCAACTCATGGAGAGTGGGTGTACTATGATTCAGTGTATGATAGCAGTGTATGCAGACGGGTGTTTGGAGATAACACCATAGCAGATGATTACATTACCTAGGCTTAGTTTGCCTCATTCTCTACCCTTCCAACATTATTAGGAGTAGTGATAGGAGGAGTATTGCTTCTAGATAGGCAAGGATGTGGTTTTGTGGTTGGATGGGGCTAGGTCATAGAGGATTTGATTGCGCATCTACGGAGGATGGATGGGGGATCATGCGTGTAAGCACAGTTATATCATGACCTGCATGAGATTGTTTATTGGTGTAGTGCAGCAATTTCGGCCGGTGCAGTTTTGTTACAGTTGTGGACATGGGAGCATATCCCTATCACCAGACCAGTCTCAGCATGAGTGTAGGCATGAGGGTATCTATATGCATTTTTGTATGATGGCATGATTATCCAACATCGTCTGGGCAAGGTTGATTATTGGAGACGGGCGATCGATGACATTGATTAGGTTGTGTGGAGGCCATACTTGCAGTGTGAGAGGTGGAGAGAGGATGATGATGAGTTATCATACATGTTTTCTCCTCGATGGATGATAGGCTGGTCCCCATTGATTATTGAGAGATTTTGCTTGGGTAGAGTACTATGCCAGTTCAGTCAGATGTAGGATATGCCATAGGGTATGGCATTATATGTCCGAGTATAGGAAGAGAGATCAATGTGGGGTGCATAGGTTGAATACTAGTTAGCTTGCTTACAGATTGATCAGCTAGGATATGGAGTATGGGATATGCTACCATAGGTTGCAGACGTAGGGATGTCCGCGGAGTATCGAGAGTGGTTCATGCAACATCGATTCATGAGATTTACTGATCTAGCAGAGCCGATCCTAGATGTTGATGAGCTATCTAAGGATGATGGGGATGGTGGAGATGATGGTGATGATGGTGATAGGCCATGCCGATGCAGATTCTAGAGAGCACCTAGAGTGCCATGGGTACAAAGAGCAGCTAGGCCTCAGATGAGAGGCGGTCATGTGAGAGGCCGAGGTGGTGGTTTCAGATAGCGTAGGCAGAGAGTGGTAGATGTACAGGAACTGTAGGTGCATGCTCCTTTGAGAGTAGATGCTGACTGGGCTAGATGGAGATATAGACGGGTTCAGCAGGTGAGACAGGTTCCTAGGAAGATACCATAGGTCAGCACAACACAGGTTGCACCACAGGTTCCTTTAGCTCCTCAGGCACCATAGGGTCCTCCAGCAGCACAGGCTCCAATGTTAGATGGTATAGTGCAGGATGTGTGGGGATTACAAGATGGGATGACTATAGTGACAGCCAGATTAGATCAGGTTACAACCATGTTATAGCAGTTTTTGGCCACTCTTGCACAGCTATCGACCAGAGCGAGTACTAGTCAGGCACCTCCTGGCTCACATGATAGAGAAAGTGACAGGGATCTTGATGGTTCAGGGGGTTCAAGCACAGGTTTAGATGGATCAAGTGCCCCTACTGGGTGATGAGACAGATATGGACCTGAGATTTATATCATATGTACTTTATTTCGATCAAGATTTTGATGTACCATTGATGTATCTGTGTTATTGATGTACCTTTGATGTACTCACTAATACATTTGGTACCAAATTGCAATGGCAGTTCCGTTGCAGTTTTTTCATCACAACCTTGTCATCGTCGCAATTGCAATGGTCTGTCGTCACAATTGCGACAATGACAAGGTTGTGACAGAAAAACTGCAACGGCACTGCCGTTGCAATTTGGTACCAAATGTATTAGTGACTGATTATTCTTATATACACATTGATGATGGACATTTATCTGATGATGATCTTTGATGGTGCCTTGTATGATGTTATGAGATTTCCTTTTATGCATGTCTATATATTTCTATGATGCATTTTATTTCTATTGTGTAATGGATGCAAATGTCTTAGAGTAGGACATATATAAATGGATGCAAATGATGTGAATGAAAATTATCTCTATATGTTTTTGTTTTAACAATGTAGGGATTATGCAATGCAATGAATGCAATACTTAGTGTGTATGGTAAATGAAATGCATCTATCTTTTTTGTATTTTGGATTTATGCAATTTTAACTTATGATATGCAAATCTAAATGGTGATATGGAAAATGAATAATGATTAATGAATCTTGTCTTTGATTTTCTCTTGATATGAATGTATAATGAATAATGACTAATGATGGTAAATGCAAAGGACAATCTCATTTTTTGAAGGACTTGAAACCCATATGATTTGATGAACTGGGATCAACCTTTATCCCCCCCTTGAATGTGAAAAAATGCTAGAATGACAAGCCATTTGAGAATTGAGCATTTTGAGAACACAAGCTAGAGAGCCACATGCAATTAATCTAATATGCAAAAATGCAATTAATCTAACATGCAAAATGCAATTAATCTAACATGAATGCAATGTAATGCAACTAATTATCCTTAAGGTTTGTGAAAGGAATGCAAACTAAGATATATTTTCATCATAGAGCATTTGTGGAACTAGGAGTCCATACAATCCTTACTGGTGCTACTGCGACCATAAGAATATGAATATGAATTTCTCGCATGTGGTAACCCCTTTCTACGAACCAAGTACAACCCTCACTAGTTGGAAGACCAATTATGGGAGTATAAATACCGGTTTAATCAGATTCAATGTTGCAAGTGGATGTTGGTATTAAGATATGAAAAATCTAAATAACCAAGGTATCCTTTTGCGTAAACAAACAAAGGTTAACCCTTCATCCTGTATGAACGTCCTCTATGGTTCTTTGAAGAGCATGTCTTTAGACAAATTCACAAAAGGTAAAGAATCTTCCTCAAAACAGTCACACAGAAGCTTAAGAAAACACCATGTCTTTTATCATTGCCGATCTAGCCGAAACATCATTGATTAGCTAAAAAGACATGACTCAAAAAAAGTTAATGAAAAACTCACCAAAAATCCAAGTGTCTGTGTAATGTATCAAGATTTTCAAATAAGAATTCCAGACAATCTGATCATTTAAGGTGTGCCAAATTTTAATCCTGATAAAATAAGGCACTGAGATTCGAGGATCATGTTGTGCGATCAAACTATTTAAGGTTGAAAAATGATAGTTATCAAAGGTTCAAAAATGTGTCTCCCAAATCTGAAAATCTGCTTCTGATGTGCGACCGAAATGCTACACTTTTGAATCCGGTTGGTACCCAAAAATAAAAAATCTATGATGTGTGCCCCCAAGTGATAAATGTGGCCAATGTGATACAGAGGGCAACTGAATCTAGGATGCGACAAAGGCAGCCCTGAGACTTCATTAGGGCAATGCAGGAATGATGGATGCAATGAGGATATGAACAAGTGAGAAGAGGAAACTGCAATATGTACAAATGCAACTAGGAAACACCTAAGGGACAAAAGGCGCCTGTTTCCAAGTTTTCACCTCTTGGGTTTATTGCTCTTTTTCTCTTTTTTCTCTTTTTTTTTTGCTACCAAGGTGCCTATTGCTAGGTTTTCACCAAGGTACTTTTTTATCTTTTTCAAATGTTTTTTGGCTTTTTGAAATTTCTGATTTTTTTTGTATTTTTAATCTTTTCTCCTTTTTTTGGTATTTTTTTAATTTTCTCATGTACAAAGGGTGATGCTTGACTCATCTGATATTCTCAACTTATACTCTTTATTCTGATACTCTTTCCACTGGATCAGGTGTGAAACCTCTTAAGATGAATGCTATTGATAGGTTCGAGCAATTCATCACCATTACAATCAGCCAATTTGTAAGTCCCCGTTCCAAATGAAGAAATAATGACAAAAGGCCCAAGACAATTTTCTTCCCACTTTCCTTTCTTTTCTCTATTGACCTGAATTTTTGGATTTTCTCTCAATACTAGATCTCTTATTTAAAAGTTTCTTGGCTTGATATGTTTGTAATAGTTCCTGGAAATGCGATTCTGATACACTTTCAAATGATCGTAAGCTTTAGTCTGATGTTCCTCCAACAATTCCAATTTTTGAAGGTGGGCCACTCTATAATCCTCATCCGTTATTAATCCATGCAATGAAACTCTGAGGGATGGTATTTCAACTTCTAAAGGAAGAACAACTTCAGCCCCATAAACCAAAGAGAAAGGGGTAGCTCCTGTCGGGGTTCGAATACTAGTCCTATAGGCCCATAATGCTGGATTGATTTGCATATGCCAATCCTTTCCTGATTTTCCAACTGATCTCCTAAGAATTTTAAGGATGTTTTTATTAGTGGCTTCTTCTTGTCCATTACCTTGTGGATAGTAAATGGATGAAGAATGATGTATAATGTGGAACGTGTCACAAAGTTCATCAATATCTTTGTTCTTAAATTGTTTTCCATTATCTATGATGATAACATGAGGAATGTCATATCTACATATGATATGATTGAGGATAAACATGGAAATTTTTTTTCCTATTACAGTTGATAAAGGAATAGCTTCCACCCATTTAGTAAAGTATTCTGTCGCCATGATTATATACTTGTGCCCATTTGAAGAAGGTGGATCGATCATGCCAATCAGGTTGAAACCCCATTGATAGAATGGCCACAATGTGACAAAAGGGTTTAATTCTTGTGTCGGGGTATGAATCAAGTTTCCATGGTATTGGCATTTCTTACAAATTTTAACATATTAACAAGCGTCTCTTTCTAAGGTTTTCCAAAAAGTACCCCATACGTAAGATTTTCTTAGCTAGGTTTAAACCATTTGAATGTGACCCACAAATTCCCTTGTGGACATATTTTAAAGATAATTTTGATTCCTCTTCCTCTAGACATCTAAGGAGTGTTCTGTCAAGACCTCTACGATACAATGTGTCAGAAAGTATAGTATAACGGGCTGCTTGTCATATGAAATTTTGCTTTTGAGCGGGGGTCTGGTCTATAGGTAAGGTTTGATCTTTGAGGAAAGCATAGATAGGTCCATGCCATCTGGAGTCATGTCCATGTAAAAGGGAAACAATTTGGGTCTCAGGTAGGTCAAATGTGGGTTTTACAAATTCTTCCACCAAGAACTCATACTTTTCATTTTGATCGGGTAGCTGAAGTAAAGATGCAGAAGTAGCTGAAGTAAAGATGCTCTGTTCTTATCCCATGGAATTTGTACAAAAGTAATCAAGGAAAAATACCTCTTCCAGTTGTCTACCAAGTTTTTGTAGGGTAACAATTTTTCATCTTTAGTATTATACTCCTCATTAACTTGATTAATGACTAATTGAGAGTCCCCATAAACTTGTAACTCTGTGACATTCCATTCCAAAGCTGTCTTGATCTCGATGACCAAAGCTTCATACTCTGTGATGTTATTGGTGCAAGGAAACAATAACTTGTAAGATTTTGGGATTGTGTAGCCTTGTGGTGTAATCAAAAGAATACCCGCTCCACTGCCATTTTGAGTATATGATCCATCAAAGTATAAAGTCCATGTCTTAGCTTCAATATTCACAATTGCAGAATTTGGAAACTCCACTTGTATAGGGTGTGTATAATCTTGAGGATGTTCAGCCAATTGATCGGCTATAACTTGACCTTTGATTGCCTTCCTATCAACATATTCAATGTCAAATTCACTAAGTACCATGACCCACTTCGCAATCCTTCTAGTTAAGGCTATTTTGCTGAGTAAGTATTTTAAGGGATCAATTTTAGCTATGAGTTTCACCTTATGTAACAACATATAGTGTCATAACTTTTGAGAGGCCAATACCACTGCTAGGCAAGCCCTTTCCATGAAGCTGTAATTTAGCTCATATTTGATCAAGGTTCTACTCAAATAGTAGATAGCTCTTTCTTTCCCTTCATCATCCTCTTATGCCAATAAGACTCCTAAATATTTTTCCATTGCTGAAATGTAGAGTAATAAGGGTTTCCCTTGAATTGGTGACATTAAGATAGGAGGATTCATCAAGTATGTTTTCAAAAATGAAAAGGCTTTATCACACTCCTCATCCCATGTGAAGATGGTGTCTTTATGTAGCAATCTGGTAAATGAATGGCATTTTTATGCCAATTGAGAAATGAACCGTCTTATAGATTAAAGTCTTCCTTGGAGTGACCTCATTTGACTAATATTCTTCAGAATGTCCATGTCCATTATTGCTTGTACTTTTTCAGGGTCAACTTCAATACCTTTGGCTAAAACAATTTATCCTAGGAGTTTTCTAGATTGTACCCCAAAAGCACATTTCTTCGGGTTAAGTCTCACCTTGAATTTTTCTAGCCTTGTAAAAATCTTGTCTAGTATGGATAGATGATCTTTTCTTTGATGTGATTTAGCTACAATGTCATCCACATAATCTTCCATAAAGGTGTGCATCACATCATGGAAAATGGTAGTCATGGCTCTTTGATAAGTGGCACCAGCATTTTTGAGACTGAAGGGCATGACATTCCAACAAAAGGTACCCCATGGGCATGTGAAGGTTGTCTTCTCTTGATCCTCAGGTGCTATGTGAATTTGATTATACCCACTAAACCCTTCCATGAGTGAAAGCATAGAATGACCTACCGTGAGATCTACAATAGCATCAATGCTAGGCAAGGGAAAGTCATCTTTTGGACAAGCAAGATTTAAATCTCTAAAATCTGTGCAAACCTTTATTTTTTTATCATGTTTGGTAACTGGCACAATATTGGAGATCCATTCAGCATATGCTATTACTCTTATAAATCCTACTTTGAGCAATTTCTCCAATTCAACTTTGACTAATATGGCTATGTGTGGATGCATCTTTTGTAACTTCTACTTTATGGGCTTAGCCCCTGATTTCACACTTAAGTGATGCATAATGAAACTTGGATCTAATACGGGCATGTTGGCATATGACCATGCAAAGTTGATTTTCTTCGCTTGAAAGAATGTAATGAACTCTTCTCTTTCTAAAGGACTTAGAGATGCTGCTAAATGAATGAATTTAGGATCCTTTTCTATTCCAATGTTAACCTTTTCTATGGGTTCAATAAGTATAGGCGATCTTTCATCTTCGTGAGCTAGCAAGGTGTCCAACCTCTCTCCCTTAGGTGCCACAGTTGGGTTTTGACCTTTGGAAACATCATTTATTTTTACTATTTTTGGGTCTAGTACTGCCACATGGTGGTTTTCACCACTAGACCTTCTCATTTTTTTGTATATTTTCTCTTCATTTTTTGAATTAAGAGGTTGAACATCTACTCCTATCATCATGTCCAAAGTGAATTCATTAGTAGAAGAATTGGGTTCAACCGCATTGAGGTATAAGGCCATGGAATTATCATTTGGGAAGTAGAGTAAGTCATTTGACTTGGACAGATCCCAATCAATAAGTTTAGGATGTAGTAGGGACAAAGAATCAATAAATGGGTTCTCATGTGAAGGATTTAGGGACATGACTTCATTAGATAGTTCATACATTGTATCATCAAGGTCTATGATGTGTGCCTCTTTGACATGTTCCATGGAAGAAGGATCAAAATCCTCTCCATCAGAGTCCTTTAATATTTCTATGGGAAAAAAAGCATGTGGATTAAACACTAGGGTAGAATCACCCACCCATGAAGGTACCCAAGGTTCACCTACCCATTTAGTGTAAAGAGGTGCTTGTTCTATGTTGACTTGTTAAGGTTCACTTGTTGTTTGAGTCGAATTCGAACCTTGAGCCATATTTTCTTCATTCTCAACTTTAGGAGGAATTGCATAAGTGTGAATGGTATCAACCTCTATGTCATGAAAAGATTCTTCAGACAAGGAATCCCACTCATAGTCTCTAGAATCATCTTCACTTTCAGAACCAACCATATGAATATGTTCACGGAAATCATGCATGGGACTTGAACTTTCCCCTTTATGTTGAAAACCTATCCTAGCTTTCTCTTCTTTGGCTCTCTAAACAGGTTCAATACGTTCTAGCAACCCTCTATGTCAAACTCCTAAGGGTCCCCTTCCATTATAGCCCATTTTCTTCATGATATCAAATCCTTTACCATATTGATCACTTTGGATATAGATATGTTGCACCCTTTCATTGGGATTAGCTGAATTATCATCCTCTCTATAGAGCCATTGTAATACCTCATCATCTTCTTTTTCAAATTCTTATTTTTCAGATTCCCTCACAAAATGGGCATTGTACTTATGAGGTTGATGATATTTGGATGGTTTCCCATGTGTCTTTGGAGATGTAGGTAAATCAAAGAGGGGAACAGAATATTCCCCTACTCCTTTTGAGTTAATTTTACATTATTTTTCAAATTGATGCATGAGGTCCTTCATCTTTTCATAGTGATCCTGCTTAGTTTGATCTCTTTCTTCTCTCATGGGTTGAGAAGATTCCAATCTCAATGTTGAAGTCTGAACTAAAGTATCCTTTGAATTTGAACCCTCATAACTCATCTTTTCTTTTCCCTTAGTTGATGTAATTGAGTTAGCTTGAATAGGGTTAGGAGGAGATGTGACTTCTGATGTTGGTTCTATTTTTTCTTCTTTGGCCTCCTCCATGGTAATATCAGGGATAACTCTTTCCCTATTGTGAGGAATATACAATTCATGACTTGGCTTTAAAGCATTGAAATATTGGAATGGATTTGAATCTCCTCCAATTGTGATCTCCTCCCATAGGTATGGAAATTTCAGGCATTTGTGATATGTAGAAGGTACCACTTGCATCTCATGTATCCAAGGCCTCCCCAGTAAGATATTGTAGGTCAATTTCATGTCAAGCACCTAACATATAGTGTCCTTTTTGATAGGTCCCACTTGAATTGGTAGAATGATCATACCCTTTGAAGACCTTTCCTCTTCGTCATAAGCCTTAATAGTTATTTGCTTCTTGGGATCAATGGAAGACTCGGATAAACCTAATGAATTAACAAGGTTCAAAGTGCAAATATTTAGACCAACTCTACCATCTATGAGAACTAGCTTGACCCTATGTCTTTGGATTAGGACCTCTATATGCAAGGGTAAGTTTTGAGGATGTGTGACAGACATGTCATCTTGTTCTGAAAAAAAAAGACAATGAGGAGCAATGAGGTGTCCTACCATGTTCTAAAATTTTCCTTCCTTTAAGTTTATAGGAACCGTGGTCTCCCATAAGGCCTTTTCCAAAATCTCTTTGTGATTAGGAGATAATTTTAGCAATTCCAAAATTGATATTTGGGCGGGAGTCTTTTGCAATTGATCCACAAAACTATAAGGCTTTGTGGTGGGTGGTGTGTGTTTAGCCACAATAGTTCGTGCCTTGGGGCCAATAGTAATAGGAGTAACTCCTGGTAAGGTACCCTTTGAGGCTTGTCCTCGGGTGATGGAATTAGTGGATCTGTGATTAGGTTGATCTTTAATCACAACAAAATTGATGGTATTGTCATAAGTATGGGCAAAGTTGACATTATGACCGCTTCTTACATTATTTGCATTGTTTTCTCCATTGTTGGAATTGGAAGATTCTCCATTTTCATGCGTATAAAAAGGAGTCTTAAAGGTTGTGTGATATTTGTTATTTTGAGGTCCTTCCACCTTTATCACACCATTGTCTATGAGATCTTGTACCACATGTTTGAGACGTAGGCAATCATTGGTCTTATGTTCCCTATTCCGATGATAGTCACAATGGTTGTTCGTATTCCACCAGTGTGGCTTGATATCTAGTTCGTAGGGTTGAGCCTTTGGTAGATCAATAAGCTTATTTGAAATAAGTGTCCTTAATGCATTTTCCAATGGTTCACCCAAATTAGTGAATGTCCTCCTGGGTGTAGGTGCAAAGAAAGGTTTAGGCTTGGAAGCCCCTTGATTGTTCCCAGAGTGGTTGTTAGTGTTGTTTTTGAAGGGCACTTTGGGTGCTTGATTCACGTTATTGGCTTGAGCCAAATTTTGAGTGAGGTTGAAAGGGATAGCTTTTAAGTTATTAGCCTCCACCACTCCATCATTGACCACTCCTATATTGTTGTTGTTATTCCTCATCCAATATCGACTGGTGTTGCTGTTGTTGTTGTTATTGTTAGTGTTATTTCAATTTTGATTGGTGATGGAGTTATTGTTGTTGTTGTTTTTATTATCTTTGTAAATTTTAATTTCTCCACTTTTCACCAATACCTCTTCTATTGTCACCCCATTCTCAGTCAAGTCTTGGAATGATCTAGGACATTGCAGCCTTAATCGATAGGTCATTTCATTATTCAGGTTGTTCACAAAGATGCCCATCTTTTCCTTTTCAGGTACACTTCAAGTGTATCTAGCAAATATTTCCCTCCATCGTTGTAGGAAAATTAGGAACCCCTCTCAATCTCTTTGTTTGGTATTGCATAGATTGAGCATTGTAACCTCATGTTTGATGTTGTAAGAATAGCGGGTTACAAATTTAGAGGCCAGCTCCTCAAAAGTCTTAATACCAGAGGGTAATTTTGAGAACCACTCCATTGCCATGCCTCCCAAAATTCTAGGGAATAACCTCATGAGGTAAGTTGTATCACGTATGAACTCTAAACTTAGGGCACAAAATTCCCTTAAGTGATCTTGGGGATCCGATGTTCCTTCATATTTATCATATTTCAGATAAATAGCATTTGTTGGAAATGGTATCATGACTAATGACTTGTCAAAAGGAAAAGGACATAGGGCTTTAATAGAAAAAGGTTTAGGAGCCCCACCTTGTTTCAATGTGTCCAATTGTAGTTGAAAAAGATGGAATTGTTTTTTCATGATTTCAATGGGGTTGGCCTCAACCTCTTCTTTCTTGAGTCTGGCAAAATCATAATCATGTGGAAGTTTAAGACCCATTTGTGCTAGGTCTAGGAAGTATTTCTCTTTATCCTTTTCCAAAACTTTGTCCACAAGTTTCATAAAGAAAGGGCTTTGCATAGCCTCGGTAACCTTTTCATCGGTTAGCTCTTCCATATTTGGGTCCATATTGCCCCCATTGTTGGTGGTATTCACCCCTTGATTGTTAGGGTCTAGGTTTGTCCCTCTAGTGACATTGGTGTTGGATCCTTTGTCGTTAGGATCAACATTTCCTTGTTGGGTTAAATCTTTGTTCATGTGATTAATCTGATCAGGATCTATATGACCAAATGGAAAAGACATCCTCAGTTCTATTTCTTGAATGGTTTTGTGTGCAGGTTTTGCGGAAAAAGGATCACCTGGGAAGGGACACTCTTATCTCAAATAAGACCCATCTGGTTGGAGGGTAGTTTTTATGTAATGCGATCGAGTGAAAACTAGCATTAACATATGTCAAAATAAAGATCTCAGGTTTCCAAACTTGTTCAATGATTAATCCATGCATGAATTTTTGAAATGCCCTAAAATGGTAGATTCTGATCAAGACAAGTATTCTCAGTGATAAAAAGTCCAAAAGGGTATCTAAAAATCAAATTTTCTTATTCTCAATCCTTCAGCAAATACCCACTATTTTCCCTTTTAAAATTCTGGGTGGCTCTTACCCGTGTGTAGGCGGCCTTTTACAACTGATACACGGTTACTGGAAAGCCTCTACACGGCACTCTATAGTTGACAGGCGGCGTATCTTGATTGTCAGGCGGTTTTGAAAAGTTTTTTATGCGGCTCTTCAAAGATTGTATGTGGTTGCTTGATGTTTACACGCAGCTTTTTAAGTTTGGTAAGTGGCCCAGATTTGTTTGTAAGCGGCTCTTCAAGAATTTTACGCAGCGTTCTACTGATCAGAATGGATTTTGTCAATTTTAAAGGTGTTTTTGGGTTTAAAATTTTAATGTCTTTGATTAGATGTATCCAACAGTATTCTTTCATGAAAATAAAATATAAACTCAGCACACACATAAGATTTGCATCATGTCTCTAAAACCACACTAAAAGTGTATGTTGTCGGATGTTTTAAACTGGTTTGCATAAGAATGTCTTCCAAGCAGTCTACCCTAGCCTCAACAAATTTGGATTTTAAACATGGCTCTAAAAAATGTAGGTCTACTACTTTATCAGGCTTCATTCTATTTTGGTCTAAACCTTGTCAAGATCCTTTACCTCTTTGAGGGCTTCCCACATGCACAAAGGTACGATTTTGCGCAATCCCAAAGGACTACTAGAGAAAGTGAGGATGGCCTGTACAAGTTTTAGTCACTTTCTGATTAAGGAAAAGTGCATTATTTATAGTGGGTCAAATGATATTGTGGTGAAAGAAAGTATCTCACACTTTGGGTCATTCCCTTTCACCGTCCTTGTAAGGTAATTCTAGGGAGGCAAGCCCTTTAAAGCTCTATTTAGCTAACATGTTTATAAAAGCAATAATTGAACTCAGTCCAACAAGTTTGGGAATTTGATTCATTCAAAGAGTGAAGAGCATATCCCTATTGTTTTTCTTTGTTCTAGACACCTCAAATAGATCTATTTATTTTTAACCTCTTGACAAGGAGGTTCTTAGAAATGAAGTGTGTGGTTCAATTTTCACCCTATTTATGCTAGATTTAAAGAAAGCCACAATTTAATCAATGCAAGCTTGATGAGTAAAATACCTGATTTCAAAGCTAGCAAAGGCTAGGCGCATTTTTGAGTATTTTGTCTTGTTTTTACTCACCTAGTGGCGATCGTTCCCACTCCGTCTCCTCCAACAAGTTAGTCAACACAAAGCGATGCAAAGTGAAGAAAACTTGAAATAAAAAACCTCAAATGACAAAAACACCTCTTAAAAGCTCTTTTAGTGAATGATTTGTGGATTACAACTTTTAAAGAAAGTAAGGATGCAAATTATTCAAAGAGTAGGAAATTTTGCCTTGTAAGCAAAGAACACCTTAATATAATGCTCATATAAATTTTCTTCCTTAAACAAGCTTTCTAACAAATTTGCATTGTGAATTTCTTTATCATTTTTAATCTTAGCTCTTACCTCTTTGCTAGGCCTTGAGATTCTTTTCTCTGGTTTCTGTACCTTGGGGTGACTTTTCATCTATAGACCAATAAAACACAGAGAATCATAAAAGTGACAGAATCAACAAAAAACTGATTTAAAGCAAAAGTTGCTACGCAACATTTGACAGCTACAGAGCGGCTATCAACTGTTTGTAAGTGGTACTTTAAACTTTAAAAGAGGATTTTAATTCTTTCTACACGGCTATTAAAATTTAACAAGAGATACAATAAATAGAATAAGCGACGCAGAAAATATTAGAATCGGTCAGAAATTGCTGATAAGCGGCTTTTAACAGTTAAAAGGCGGTGCACTGTGTCTGACAGGCAGTAATTTTTTTTTCAGAAATCGGTCCAATATATCTCTCACGCGGCAGAAGAAAGAAAATTCAAGACAAAATAGGCCTATCAAGCGGTGCTTTGATGTTTGCAGGCGGCTCTTAGCATCGTGTATGCGGCTCTTCTTCTATTTTCTACAAGAAAAATACCGAAAACCACAAAAATAGAGAAAAATAAAATGACAAAAATGTCAGAACAGAGGCTTAGAGCCCCACAGTGGGTGTCATTATGTGTACATGAAAATGCACCTTCATGAAATTAAGAATGAAAGCAACTATTCTATGGAAAGATAAACAAATTAATCTAAGAATCGAAACTAACAAACTAAATCATCTCATAGTTCTCTATCCAAGCTTTTTTGAGAGAGCTCTTAGGCTTAATCTCTCTCAAGGACAATCCCAGAATGAGATATGTATGAAAATCTAAATTCTTAAATCTAGCTGTAATGCTTAAGATGCTTAAAAAGCTCCAAGATCATAAGAGAAATTAGCAAATGTTCTAAAACATGATATGATAAAATGAAAAATAATGCTAAAACTCTCTCTCAAATCTCTCAAAATGCTCCTCAATATGCTCTCAATATGTCGATAATAAGGATGACTTTTTCTCTTGAATTCTCAGATCCTTAACACAAAGGAAATGGCCAGTATTTATAGAATTTCCCAAGGGTAGGGGGTAGAGTGAGTTAATCATGATCAAAGCTTAGTTAAATCAAAAATATTGGTTAAATCAAAAAATCTTTGAGTTGTTTGTAAATAAAGCAAAGTTTGTGAGTTGTCTCTCAAAGATATTTTAGGAATTTAAATAACTCAATCTTTTAATTAAATTAGCCATGAAGGGTAAATGGGTTGGATTTAATCTTTTGATTTGATTTATACAATTGAAAAATCAATTGCATAATTTTGATTAATCCCTTTAGGCTTGATTTTAATTAATTGATTTCATGATTATTTAATCTTTTAATTTGATTTGAATTTTGCTTCTTTGATTTGCATTGATTAAATGTCCATTTGATTTGCATTGAGATAATATTTTGAAGCATTTGGCTGAGATTTATAATTTGAAATATTTGAGATACACCTAGTAAATTATAGGTGTCTACACACACTAAGTTTCAATGGCTCTGGCTCGGACCATATCTAATATTTAAGATCGACAGGGAAAATAATTATAGCCATAGTACTATGACTGGAGAAGCTGTCCAATTACTTGTCAATGGACAGTTCCTCAAGCACTATTTTGAGTAGGGTGGGTGGTAAGTTTGCCCAAAGTTGTATTTTATGTAAAGTTCCTGCTTGTAAATATCTTTCCCAGTGTTCCTTCGGAATACCTTGTAAATAGTTTTGTTGACTGTCCTCTGGGACCGCCCTCTTTTCCTTTTTTTTTCCAGCTTTCTTATGCTTTGGTTCTTGTTTTTCTGGGTTTCCAGTGTGCTGCCCTCTTCTTGTAGATAGGTATGCTTTGCATAACATCTAGTCCCTAGAACGGTACCTTATGCATTCTGGTAAATTTGGAATCTATTGTTAGCATGGTGGAATTGGTCTGCACTCTGGAGTCATTTTATAAGTATGCTAAAAGGATATGGGTAATCCTAATCATATTCATGTCTTGAAGTCTAGACATCAGTTAACAGAAAATCTAAGAGGCAAGTAATCAGACACCTTAAAGGAAGATCGACCACACTGGTTATTGGCCAAGTCTGAAAATCATAAAAATATCTCAGGTCTAGAAGAGTCTCTCCTATTTGGAAATTTAAAATGGGTGGCTAGGTGAAAGAAGTACTGTCGTGAAAATTAGCTAAGCTTAAGGTTCATGGTGAAAGAAGTATTGCCTTCCCATCTTCAAAAGAAAAGAAAAGAGTTGAAGAATAGATAATTCTAGTATCTAGGGGAAACGTGCAAGATAGGATGACTTTGGTATGATTCTTTCAATGCCTCCTCTCTGCTCCTCCCAGAAGTCATTGGCTTAGTTTTGTTTCAAAGCACACACCTCACAGCTGACGAAAGACCAAAGGATTGAATCATTGATGAGTTGAATTTTCTCAAATACCTCATGCTTTGCAAGTAGAATGCTCAAGGTAAATATTAATTCTGGTTTTTCTAACCAGAGATTATGTAGTTCTTGAATGCGCTAAGGCACTCATCCCTGATAATCACCATTTGTTATGCCCTCCATACCCATCCCTACATTTTGTGGGCAAAATGTTGGGTCCTCCTTTTCACTTTTTCTTTTCCTTGGTTTCTTTTTGTTTCCTTTTTTTCCCTCTAGGCTTTGCTTTCGCAAGGGTTGTTTTATTTGCTTTTCGGTTCTTCTTCCTCCGGGACTCAATCCTAGAGTGTGTTTGTTTGTTGAGTCGGCCGGATCCCAGACTCTAGGACTCTCTATCATCATTTCTCCTTTGTTAGAGGATATGGTTACATGGAATCATTGAGCCCAGAGTCCAGAGGTTTTCCTTCCCCAAATTTTTCAAAAGGAAAGCAACATGTTTTTACCCTTAGGGTATAAATGTGTTTCACCTGTCACTTTCACATTTACCATGATCAAAATACTCAAAGCGATTACCAGAGTGATTAAGTATGAATTTCTTTTAGTAATTAACAATATTCAAATAGCAATAAGTAGTGGTGTGTTTGTGATCATTTCAAGGTGAACTAGTTGTAGAGCACCTCCTGTGTTTGCCATCCCGCATTCTCTGTGTTTTCAGGTAGGCCTTTATGGCTCTTTTCCTTTGTGTTTTCTAGTTTTCTTCTATTTCATTTTGTTGGTTTTTTTTCCCATTCTGTTTGTTTCTATTTCTATTTTTGTTCTTCATCGCCTCTTGTTGGTGGGATGGCTCTACCAGAGGTTTGTCTTCCCTTTGTGTAGTTTTAAGTTAGTGTAAATGTCTGTATATACCCTTGTACTTTTTGTAATTGCATGTAAATAGTTGTATATAGCTTGTCCTTCGGTCTGCTTGCAAGTCATGCTTTGGCCCTTATCATTCTTTGACCCTCTATAAATGTGTATATTCCATGTATATCCTTCCCATTTTATGGTGAGCTCATCATGCCCTTTTCACATTTCAACCCAATTTTTTGAGCTCGCTCTCATGGCACTTACTTGGCTCAAACTTGGCACCTTTCCTGTTCAAGCCATGACAACTTTCTCTCTCCCCTATCATGTCATCTTAATGGTGGGATTAATCTCCCACAAACAAGCATTCAAAACCCATCCCATCTAGAATTCATTTTCCCATGTCAACCCACTTGTCGCCATTAAGAGCCTTTAAACCATCTCTCGCATGGCCACGTGATGACCCATGTCAGTTGAGTACAACTCATTGCCTATCATGTCGAAAATGGCTAGTTTCTCTAGACTCTGGGTGCTGAGAAGCCTCTGGGTCATCATTCCATTTTTGTCACCTAAATTAATATCCAAAATCTCTGGGCGTTGGTCATAATCCAATCCTTGTTAACTTTGATATTCTGGAATTTTGATGCATACTAATACTTTTTGAGCAGGTGTGAAATGGTGGTGAATTCTCTGGAGTCCCTAAAATATTGTATTTTTTTATCATATTATGTATTGACGGTTCTCTGGTCTTGCAAGTTATAGATAATCTGATCAACATGTCTGAAGTGACAACTCCTCCTAATAGTTAGAGGTTTCAAGTACCTCCACCCAGGAGGCCACAAAAACTAAGGCAAAGAAGATGTTCGCCAATCTACCATTAACCTCCAAATACCCAAGGGAGGGTGCTCTTTTGGGGTCCAAGGAAGACTCTAAGTTGTAGGAAATAATAGATACAGAGCCCAGACTATGGGCTGAAATGCATGGCTTGGTCCAAGCCATATACCAATAGAGGACCACTAGAGATGATATGGAAAAATACGTGGCTGCCTTCGAAATTATCAAGGCTGAAAATTTTCCCTACTGGCTGCAAGCACCAGAGATAATACTTTAACTGGAAATGCTCTACAATGCCCCCACCCGGGTTGTTTTTCTCGCTGATCCCCAGCCAATACACTACCTGGCACCCATCGTCAATCTAGAGGTGGCCACTTTTTCTTCGAGGCTGGGGATCCCCCAATTCAAGGGAGCCATTTTTCTCTCTTGGTCCACGTCACTGAAGGAGTTTGGGGAAGCATCCCTCCTCACTCAAAAACATCTCAACACTCACTTGTTGAAGTCCTCAAGAAGGGACTATAAAAAGATGAAGCTGGAGATTCCCCGCGGGGACTTTAAAGAATGTATTCATGTGGGAATCATATTTCTATGTAGGCTCTTTGGAGAGCCCCATGCCTGGGAATTTTCTACATGGATGTATTACTTTCTCTACTACATCACCACCCACAACCAGACCTTTGATTGGACAGCTATTATCACCAATCATGTAGACGCGCAACTAAAGAGTGTCATCCAGAATTCCAAGCTTTACATGACATCCTATGTACTGTGGGCACTAGCCCAAAAAAGACTCACTTTTTAGGGTTTGCAGATAGTGGGCATTCTCAGGAATAGGCCTAGCCAGTTGGTTCCATGGGAACATTATCCCCAAGTTTAGTGGGAACTTAGCTTCCCTAATTTTTGTAGGGTAAATGACGCGTTCGTCTACCACAACATTTTGAAACTTACTTAGGACACCGGGTACTAGTTGTTGCAGGAGGCGATGAACCTGGTAAGCACTTACAAAAATTATTTCATTCAATTCTAGCAGTATACATATAGTTAGGTGACTGGCTTCTCCAGCAAACCCTACCTACTCCCTAGGTATTGCGGGGATATGATCATTCTTTTGGAGTTCTACAGGAAAATCCTAGAGCTCCACGCATTATTTTCCTTGAAAAAGGTTTTATTAATTCTATTCTTGATGGTTTGTGGGAACTATTCTTGTATTCTCATGGCAGCCAAGGAGGCCGACAATGAATTAAAAAGTCTGGGACTGGCAAAATTCCACCATACCAGAAGTAATTTTGACCCAGTGAGAAAAATAAGGGAGGTGCTACCCAAGGCATCCACACCACAAAAAGATGATATTGAATATTTATGGGTAGATTGCCAGGAAAGTTTTGATCTTCGGGCCTGACAACATTCCCAGATGTCAAAAGGTTTACTGAAAGCCCTCAACCTTTGGGGCTTTCTAAAATATTTCACAGACAATGGGCCTCTGGAGGAGCCAACATATAAAGAACAGGGGATCAAAAAATTGGATCTCCCTCTGGTGGATTGGGGCACCCCGAAGAGCCCAACAATTGAATATGTGTGTCGCCCCATCATTGATAATAGTCACAAGTATTTTGAGCGGGTGTGTCCGAGGAGCACCCAAAAAGGCCCAATTGTGTAGAGGTTTGTTTCAACTTCTGGAGTTGATGGACCAAGCAAAAGCAAGGGGAAGGAGAAAGAAAGTACCCCATCCCAAGTGCCTTCCCAGGGTCTACTCCCCATGATGGCATAGATTCATGAATAGATGGAGGTGTCAAGGTTGACAAGCTAGAAGATAAGTACCCAGCTCTCCCGCGGTCTCCTCACAACTCCAGTGGGATCCACCCTACCAGCGGGATCCCCTTTATTGGAAACACTAATGAGTAGGTAGACATTCTCTAAGGTAGATTCTACAGACATTGTAGGTGTCAGGGCCTTGTTATAGAGAAAGAAGAAGAATAAGGTAAATCCTACCCCAAGCACAGACATAGGCCCCGACATGCCCAATGTTCCCCCAGTGGAAGTCAGTTCAGACTCCCCTGACCTGGATGATATTTCAGAGATCTCTACCCCACACAAAAACTTTAAGGACATCTTCAAGATGGATAAGCTCATGAACCTGCATGGGGAAATAGACTACTTGGTGGAAGAAATTGTCACCCAGGAGAAGGAAGGGACCCCCAATGAGGAAGAAGTCTAGGAGAAAGAAGATTTTGCAGAGTAGGAGGCCCGAGAAGAAGCACAAAAGGAACCTGAGTAGGAGGAAACACTGAATTAGGAGGTGGAGATAGAACAAGGGTAAGAAAATGATGAGAAACTAGTGACTGGGGAAACCGGACCCATGGGATCAACTGTACCCCCAACCGTCATGCTTCAAGTTCCTTTGGTTACTCTTGGTGACCAAGTGCCACAGAGTACATTTAGAAAGGTGATCTCAGTGGCCCAAATGCTAAACATTGGCCAGACACCTCTACCACCTCTAGAGGATGTTCCAATGGAGAAGGATATCTCAGTGAATGATGCCAAGGAAGAACAACAGTAGTAGGATGAGGGGAGAATCCCCAAAGATATAAATGTTGATTCACCAGATGCTGAGAAAGATAGGGAAATCCCTGATAATATAGGTGATGTTGATGCCGACAGAGATGAGGTCCCAAACATCATGGATAAGGATGCCGATAGGGCAGAAGACACCGAGGACTCTAGAGAGAAAAAACAAAAACATGAACAAGAAAAGGAGAAAGAGCTCAATGAAATTGTAGATACCGGAAATGCACCACTGGACTCTGAAGGGGATCCTAATACTCAAGCCTTAGCAACAAAACTGCCCCAGCCACCACAATGGCTAGTGGAACCTAGAAAGACAAAGGCCCTAGCAGTAGCTACAGGTGTTCCACTCTCCTTGGCCAAGATGATGGCCCATAACATAGAGGCCAAGAAGCCTAAAAAGGCCCAAACAGTCCATACCCTCTAAACTAGTCTAGGAGGAAGCACAGTTGCAACAATTGCAACACCTCCCCTAGATATAGATGTGGTGATGATAAGGGACAAAGATTACATAATCACAGAGGTTCCTCTAGGGAGGAGAGACAAGTAGGGTGAGTTAGACCCACTGAGAGAGGAAACTAGCATGGTAGAAGCCCACTATGATAGACAGTCATAGAAGTTGAAGTAGGAAAGAGAAAAGAATGAGAATCTCCTTGGCCTTCTAGCAAATCTTATGCAGCCCCTGGCTGAGATCCATCTAGAAGCTTCCACCTCCAGAATATCACTTCCATAGGGTAACATGGATGTTCTTAGGGCCATGAAGAAGAAGGTATAGGTTGTGGACGGGTGGATCACTGAGAAAATAGGGGCAGTAAGGAAATTTTTAAATGTATCACTCTTGGACCTTTACTTGGCCAAAAATCTCTTGGGCTAAGTGACCAATGTCATTTTTATATGGGAAGGAAGCTTGGAGAAGTACGAAGGGTGGAAGACTAGGTTAGATGAAGTCATCAACTCCAGGGAAGAGGCCATCACAAAGATGGGAATTTTGGGAGAGGAATTATTCGAATTCCTCCAAGCCCAGTACTCCAGACTTGGCCTCAAAATTGAGGTGTCCAAGAAACTAGTCATGGCCTTAAGGGAGAAATTCATGGTGGTATGATATCCATTGAACCTATTCAAAGTATTCATTGTAAGGGTGTCACAATTCGACCCCTTCACCACCAGAACATGTGCCCCGGAGGACTACATCCTCAATAAATATGATGAGCTGATGGAGTCCATGTATCACTCTATCAGGGACTTCAACAGAGGAAGGCTATCAAGAATATCTAAGATGATGCTCTAGGCTCATAACTCTATAAAATTAGTAGAACAATTATGGAACTTGACTAGAGAAGTTGAAGAGAAGTTCAAAGCCGTTCGCGACTGGTGTAATAGTATTAAGGACATAAATGAAGATGGTATTAGCCAAGTTTTAGAAGCATTCAAGAACTGTAAAGGACAATAAAGTTGAATGGATTCTGAGGATTATCACTAGTAGGGTGTATTTTGAGAATTCATTATTCTTTGAGCACAAGCTCCCAATCTCTAGAATTTTGGACCCAACATTTTTGTATTCTTTTGATGACCCATATCCAGGTTCCCCATAACTAATTGGTCATTATCCAATAGTCAATAAGGGTGCCAGAAAGTAGGTGACCCTAGCAAGGCACGTTAGTTTGAAGGATGGTCTTGACAGGGTATCTTCCCAAGGTGTTCCTCAAGCATTAACTACTTGGTGCATCGAAGATAGTGAGCCTCTTTTCACATTAATGAGGCATGTAGCCTTGAACTCCTAGAAGATCATATTTCCTCTATTCTTTCTCTGGCGCTCTTCTTGAGGCTGATTATTCTATCCTTTCTTCTTGTCTTCTTCTACCAATCTGTCAGACCTCTACTCTTTTCAAGGTGATTATAAAGTGGTGCAGGTAGTACTGACCACTGGATATTATATTTTATTATTGAGTGTAAAGTTAGATTAGGTTAAGCTTTAGGGAAAGTATGTGTATAAATAATAAGTCTGACCTTATTTCAAAGGTCAATGAAATTGATGATTTTGCATTCCATACTATTAGCTTTCAGCATTTCATATCTTTTATTTTCCGAGCTTAATTCTTGGTATTTCTTAATAGTTCTTAGTAGATAGATTCTCTCTTGCAGCTGTTGATGTACACACCAATGATTCTGGAAAACTATTAATAAAGAAGGAAGGATTATCACAATGATGTTGTCGGTGTCTTGATCTCTGATTTAACACTCTTTTGTGTTGTATGCTTCTGATGTCCTTTTCTCTAATGTTTAAGTAGATTAACAACCTCATTTCCCTTGCTATTGAATATGTATGAATTGCTGATTCTGTATATGTTCAGTATTTAGTATAGTCCATTAGAACATGGTTGATGTTTTAAATACATTTGCATAACTATAAGTAGAATGAATACACTCTAACCTGACATATCTTTTGAAGTTTGTTTAATAATCCAAATGCTTGTAGGGAACCCCAACTTATCAAAATCCTGAAAGAAGATGAGTCAGAAACCAGCTATCCCCCCGAATAAAATAGTCACACACCCAACTTAGCTCCTACACTGTCGAGACCCGACACTCAGGTGCTTGAAGGCCCGAAGAATTTATTCCCTTGAAAACCTTTACAGGTGAATTTGGATGGTACCCCAGTACCTGGTGATTTACATCTATTGATGAGACCAGTCACAAAGTCTCATCAATAGTTATTTTGCAAGAAGTGGGAAAAACTTGTGAGATAGGGCTACTAGAAGAAATAGGCCTAAAAGCCAAATTTGAAGGTGAATTGGGAGATTGTTTGGAACAGTTATGACACCTTATTACAAGTGGGATCATATGGATTCTAAGAAGTTGTTAAACATCATAAATTCCCTTGCAGACACTTGTGGAGTTGAAAGGTTGAAAATTCACTTGGAATTGTCCAAGGAAGAGTGAAAGATTGAAGTACAAAATAATGGTAGTTATCCCCTTATTCAACACAATTTATACCAACTCATAGAATGGTAGTGAAGTATTCCTAGACTGATATAGTGAGGGCTAGAGAGATCTTATAAAGGAAGCATAGGGTCTTGTGAAGACTAGGAATAGTGGAGGTCCTAGTAGGCTTGTGTGAGCACACTTGGGAATACCTATCATGTGTATAATACCCACCTCTTAGTTCTCTTTTCAGTTTGCAGATGCCAAACTCTTTTAGGCCTTTTTATGTATGTGTGGTTTATTTTAGTTGATCTTGAGGATATTTATGTACTGCATTTCATTATGTTATGAATCCATTACTAGTATGTTATATCTTCTGTGTACATGTGATTTATGGTTATTTTATGATGATTATATATATGTTAGGATTTCATTTTGATTATGGTTTTCTAACAATACTGACCCTATATTTATATGCAAATGGATCATTTGTATGTTTGGCATTACTGTTTGATGTGCTTGGTATGGTATGGGACAGAGTCATAGTTACTTGCTTTGGCAAGATCCACATGATAAACTAGTCTCAACCATTGTTTGCTATATTATGTATGCATGTATGTTCATCTTTGTGATGACAGGTTTCCAGGTACCGGGCTACGCCTTCCCTGAATTGGCAGGAGTGAGTGTGCCCTATTACAATATCTCAATGGTAAGAGAGGGGAGATAGTATTTAGTTACAAACCTTACCCTAAACCTAATTGTCCTAAGTATTGGACGACTATGAGTTTGACTATCATACCTGGATTCTTCTAGTTGACGTAAATTCATGGATCCCATCCTTGTGTGTGTTTGAGTTTGATTTTGTTGATTTCAGTTGAGTGCATTGATATTGTGTGATTTATCATGTTTTTTATGAAATGAAATATTGTTAGAATTAATTATTAAATATAGGGTATTTAATTAATTGAAAATTAAATAAATACCTATGTTTAATTGAAAAATTAATTAAAGTACAAATATAGAATATTGGGATTTAATTGAATATTCAATTGGAAATTAGAGTAAATATGTTGTTATGCTTTATTAAATAATTAAATATTTGAGTGCATGGATAAGATTGTGCTTTAAATATTTAATCTATTTAAAGTTGAGGAAAATATTTGCTTGGATAATTAAATTCCTTTGAAAAAAATCAATTTACCTTTAAAAATACCTTGTTGGAAAAAATACAGAGTAGAAAAAATACAGTGAATTAAAAAATTCACGAGTCAAAAAAAAATAGAAAAAGACAAAAAAGAAAAGAACAAAAAAAAATGAAAGCCTTTTTTAAATTTCCATTTTCGGAAATACCCTTTTAAAAAAAATTGCATTGTTTAAAGTTAAAAAAAATTGCATTGAAAAAAAAACCATTTAAAAATTTTTTTTAAAAAAAATTGATAGGGTAGGTGGGGGCCACCACCCCCCACCCCCATGGCGCGGGGCCCATGGTGCGACGGCTGAAGCTATCGGCACGACAGCGAAGGCTACCGACCGCGTCCAAGGCCACCCGCGGCCCTTCCTTTGAGGAAGGAGGCCCACGGGTTTGGAAAATTTTTTATTTTTTATTTTTTATTTTTTTTATATATTGTTTTTAAATATTTTAAATTTTGGCAATTTAGTTTTTAACTAAATTAAAATTAATATTATTTAATTTAGTTTTTATATTATAAAGTTTGTTATAATATTATTCAAATTAATTTTTAATTTAATTTAGTTTTAAGTAAATAGAGTTTAAATTTATTTTAATCTAGTTTTTACTAATTAAAATATATTTATTTTAAAGTGTGGCATTTATTTTTATGGAGATTATAAGACATTGATTTAGTGATTTTGCTTATTATTAAATAGATGTTTAAGTATGAAAATAATATTTATTTGAGTTGATATGAACATCTATTGGAGGTCATATCTGTATTTTTCATTCTATTATAATTATAGCTGGAGATTGGTAATTATTCTATAGATTCATTTATATGTAGAGCTTATAAATAAATCTATAGGGATTGTTAACGTTCACCTGCATTGAACATTTAATTATTGTTGGATGGTAATTTTAATGGATGAACGAATTTGCATAATTAGGATGTTATAAATTTGTTTATCCCAATGTTAACACTGTGATTGATTAGTGTATTCTAAAAATGTATTTATTATACTATGTTGTATTTTGAGTGTTTTGATGAAATAAATTATGTATGCTTTTATGTTATGAGATGTTATCGTGTTTTTGGGTATCTGATTGGGATAGATGACCTTTAGGATGTAAAGCCAGAGGTTTTGGAGTTTTGATTTCTACATGGTATCTTGTATGATGTCAATTCATGTTTCTATGATGATGTCATTGCTCTGATTTCCTATACCCAACCTGATTCAGTTATGTTGCATTTTATGATCTTATGAGGGTACTGTTAATTGTATGGTTATTTGATAACCTATGTGCTACTGTATGGGTAGGATGCAATTTGAGAATTATGTATTACCTTCATGTTTTGGGTTTGAGCCTAGGTAGGTAAACTAAGTGTATAGAGGGGAAGTGACATGCAATGGGTCTGGGGCTCTAAGTGGCTACTAGGGTATCTCATTGGCAAGTTACTTAATAAGTGATAATATGAAACATTAAGGGGGCATGTTACTATCTCCTCAGCACAGTGGGAGTGGACCTTTGGTTCCATGTGGTCAGGTGGTAGTGGCCCTGTTACTATCTCCTCAGCATGGTGGGAGTGGACCTTTGGTTCCACGCGGTCAGGTGGTAGTAATTCTTATTACCATTGAGATTCTGATGGCTCTTCTTCATGCTTGGATTATCCTTGTTGCAGTTCTATATTCTTAGTCTTTTGGAGACTTGTTCAATTACATGAGTTGTATACTTGTACCATATGTGGATATTGGTTATCATTCTTTGAAGGATGTATTATATTATATTGTTATGTATTATTACATACCCTATGACTTGTGCAATAGATGTTGATTAGGTGGTGCAGGAGCACACCTAGGGTAACTTCCATTGTTTTGATGTTTTGGCTTGTACCTGACATTAGCCAAGTCACGGTAGTGTGATTTTTTTAAGACCTTAGGAGGTCAAGAATTTTGGACTAGGTGAGTTAGTCACTAGGACTAAGGTCACCAAAATAATCATTGTTAGTAGTTTTGCTAATTTTTGTGTTAGAAGCTTAAAGTTAGGCTTTGAGTTGTTAATGTGTTCAAAACACTTGAGAAATGTAAGAAAGATTCCTTGAGGCCATAAATGATGTTAGTTGATTGAGTTAGAGAGGTTAGAGGTACTATAAATGAGGAGAGTGGAATGAGAGCAAAGATGCCAAATGTTGCTCAAAAGTTGTCATGACAACATTTGCAATAATTATAAATGTTGCATGCAACTCAGTAACATAGGATTCCCTAAGAGATAGGAGTGGAAAAGTAACCAAAAGGCATAGAAACATGGAGAATGGAATATAATGGGAGACAAGGCTGAAATCTTGAAGTTATTCATGCATTGTAACAAGTTTGTGAAAGGAAATACAGTCCTCAACTCTAATTTATGAAGAACACGAGAATTTCATTGTGACAGTGCCATCTAATGGATTGAATGCTTTGAAATAGTGATTGTTTTTTGTTCATAGGATAGTTCTAAGCATTTTTCATTTAGTAAGAAATTTTATTTAAGGTTTTTTAAAGTCTTGTATAAGTTGTTTTGAGTTTAGTCTGTTCACTGGTCCTGTCCTGACCAGTCAGTCATTTCATGGCTCCCCCATGAAAACTAACCATGGGATTTTCCTAAGGGTGGTTGGATATGATAGGGGAGTCATTAGTCTATATATATCTAGGATTAGGAGTCGTGACTAGATGGAGAGATATTTTTACTACTAAGCCCTAGGTGAGTTGATAGAGCCCAATTAGAGGTTTAGGATAGAAGAGTTGAAGATTTCTTGCAGGGTAAAGAAGTATTTTATGGAAAAGCACATTTATAGATAGGGTATAGTTGTATCATAACATATGATGAGGATTGAGTTCATACCAATCCATTAGACCAAGTTTTGGGTGAGATTCAAATGACGATACAGCCAGTCCTAGAAATTAGGCCTATTAGCCCTATTGGTCCTAGATATTAGGAACCCTATGTATGGAGGGATTAGGAGACTAAAACTTTCAAAATATCTTGTAAAATGATAAAGGGTATCTGAATGTGGGATTAGTTTTTCAATTTCTTTGGGAAAGTTTTCAAATAAATAGGAAAAGGTCTCTGGAAAAGGCTACAAGGAATTAGGCCTAATTAGGCTTCTTAGGATCTCAAACTTGATCTTGACTAAAAAGGGTTAAGAGATCCATCAAGATGGATTCAAATGGGAACACATGTATGGTTTCCAACATTCCTAGCACCCCTGCAATGAATTTCATGAATGGAGAGAAGATGGCACTTAGATCTTTCTAAGTGTAGGAGAAGAAGTGAAGTACCCAAAAAGGGTGTTAGTATGTCAAAGGTGAAGCACAAAGAGTGAGGCTCTTAAAGGAGAGTTGGATTAGGACTTAGTTAATGATCTAAGACTAATAAGGACCTGGAGGAGATTAGGATCCTTGAAGAAGAAAAAGAAGGTCTTCTTAGCAAAGTGTGCAAGCAAGCCTAAGGAACACTTACATCATATTGGTATCAGAGCTTGATTAAGATCAGGTTTGTGGTGGATGTTTTAGCCTACTAAATCAGTTAGAGAGAATACACTAGTCAGATCAATAGAAGACAAAAACATGGTGACTAACTCTAAGTTAGCCAAAAATGTAGAAGAACAAGAAGAAGATGAAAAGTTGCTAAGAAAAATATTGTCTCAAATGGAGCAACTCTTGCATGAAGTCCAAGAGAAAGCTGATAAGATGAAAGATAAGATAGATCAAGAAGAAGAAGAAGAAGTAAGGGAGAAGGGAGTGGATTTAGAAGAGGAAGCTCCAACCCCTGACCCTGTTATTGCTGAAGAACCCTTCTTAAAGGCATTGAAGGCTTTAAGTGGAAAAGCTTTGGAAGGTGTACCACTATTTGGTGGACAAATGGATCTAGATTCAGATGTAGATTGGATTGACAGTATACAAAACCATTTCGAATGTGATGGTGTAATAGAGGCTGAAAAAGTGAATGTGGCCAAGTCAAGGTTGAGAGGATCAGCTCTCACATGGTGGAATTTTACTCAAAGTGAAATGGAGAAAGAAGGAAGGAGTCCTATAGTCACATGGAAGGGCATGGTGACCAAGATCAAGTAGACCTACTTTCCTGATGATTATGAGGTTCAGCTACATAGAAGAAGACATAACCTTAGATAGAAAGATTTGGATGTATAAGCATACACTGAGGAGTTCCAAAAGTTGTGCTTAAGATCACAAGTGGTGGAAGATGAAAGCATCAAGCTAGCTAGGTATTTGAATGGAATCAAGTGGTCTATTCAAGAGGATATGAGTCTTGTGAACTTCAAAGCCATTCACCAATGTTATCAAATGGCCTTGAAAATAGATGAGAAAGGCAAAAGAAAAAAATAGAAAACCTCCAAAGGAAGAGGTAGAGGAAGGGATAGTAGAGGATCAAGAGTTGGCTATGGTGGAAGGAGTTCAAAATCAAGGACACAAGGAGAAGTCAAATACACTAAGCAGAAAGAGGGAATTTCTAGTAGAGGTGGTAGAGGAAGGAACTCAAATTTTAGAGGAAGAAGTGGTGGACAAGGAACATGCAATTACTTTTCCAACATGAAATGTTATCATTGTAACCAAATGGGACACCCTACCTATAGGTGCCCAGAGAAGGGTAGTACTCCTTAAGGAGGTAAAAAGAGAACTAATTTAGTTCATAAGGAGACAATTGCAGTAGAGACACACTCTGAGGTACCATTAAATTTAGAAGAAGGTGAGAACCTCATGATGAGGAGAACATTGATCAAGGAACTGGTTAAAGAAATGCCAAGCAAAAGAAGGTCCCTATTTAGAATCAAATGTAAGGTCATGGGAAATGTATGTAGAGTCATCATTAACTCAGGGTCTACTGACAACATTGTGTCAGAGGAAGCAGTCAACAAGTTGAGCATGACAAGGATACCCCACACCCATCCTTACAAGGTCACATGGCTCAATAAGGGACAACATGTCTTAGTCAACGAGCAAGATTGGGTGGAGTTCTCTATAGGGAGATATAAGGACAAGGTTCTATGTGATGTGCTTCCTATGGATGCATGTCACTTTCTCCCAGGAAGGCCATGGAAATTTTACCACCAAGCTATCCATGATGGAGTGAAGAATTCCTATAGATTCAAGAAGGACAAAGTAAGTTTCAAAATCCAATCACTATTAGAGGATGAAGAAGTGAATACAACAATTACTAATGTACTCATGGTTGGAAAAAAGACTTCCTAGAAGCCATGGAAGAAGGAGAAGGAGTTGGCTATGCATTGGTGTTAAGGCCAAGAGAGAATAATGAAGGAAAAGGAGACAAGAATCCAGAGCTACCTAAGGAGATACAAAACATGTTTCAGATTTATGAAGGTATAGTAAGTGATGGACAACCATCAAAATTCCCCCCTACAAGATCCATAAGTCATAGGATAGACTTCATACCCAGAGCTACCCTACCTAATAAAACAACCTATAAGATGACCCCTCAACAAAATGAGGAGATAGCTAGACAAATAGAAGAACTCCTTAACCAAGGCCTTATCAACAAACGTATTATCCCTTGTATCATACCCAATGTCCTAGCACCTAAGAAAGGAGGAACATGGAGGCTTTGTAGTGATTCAAGAGCCATAAATAGGATAACCATTAGGTATAGGTTTCCCATTCCTAGGATTGAAGACCTAATGGATTTTCTAGGTGAAGCTAAGCACTTTAGTAAGATAGAATTGAAAAGTAGCTATCACCAAATAAGGATACATGAGGGAGATGAGTGGAAGATAGCCTTCAAAACCAATGAAGGTTTGTATGAATGGCTTGTCATGCCATCCAGACTGTCTAATACCCCCTCCACATTCATGAGGCTCATTAATGAAGTCCTCAAGGACTACATTGGAAATTTTTTAGTAGTATATCTTGATGATATACTGATTTATAGTAGGACAAGGGAGGAGCATCTTCAACACCTAGAGACTGTCTTCAAGAAGTTGCATGAAGAGAAGTTGATGATCAACTTGGAGAAGTGTGAGTTCATCAAAATAGAGTTGGTATACCTTGGGTTTGTTCTCTCTCATGGAAATCTGAAAATGGATAAGAGTAAAGTGGAAGCCATCATGAATTGGCCTAATCCAAGGACAACCACAAAGGTAAGAAATTTTCATGGCCTTTCTCAGTATTATAGGAATTTTATAAGGCAGTTTAGTGCTATTTGTGCTCCTATGTTGGACACAATCAAAGGAGGGCTGAAGACTAAGTTCATATGTGATGAACAAGACACTAAGAGCTTTGAGTTGTTAAAAGAAAATATTTCTACCCAACCTGTCTTAGTCTTACCAAGCTATGAGAAGCTTTTCACTATTGAGTGTGATGCAAGCAATGTGTCTATTGGATCTGTCCTAAGCCAAGAGGGAAGAGTAGTAGAATTTCATTCAAATAAGTTGAGTGAAGCTAAGAATAAGTACTCTTCTTATGATCTTGAAATGTATGCACTAGTTCAAGCTTTAAGAAAGTGGAGACACTATTTTCTTCCCAAAGAGTTCATTGTCTATTCAGATAATCAAGCCTTAAGTTTCTTGAACTCTCAAGAGAAGTTGAGTCACAAGCACATGAAGTGGGTTGAATACTTGAAAGCATACACCTTTAATATCAAACACAATAAATGAGTACTCAACAAGGTGGCAGATGCCTTGAGTAGAAGAGCTCTTACCATTCAAGAGATCCAATTTAAGAGCCTGGGAATAGATAATTTTAAGGATCTATATGCTGATGATGAAGACTTTGTAGAAATTTATAAGGTATGTGTTGACTACAAGAATCATTTTCATAGAAAGTATGTTGAATACACTTTGCAAAGCAATCTTTTAAGGGAAATTAGTTATGTGTCCCTAGAGGGTCTATTAGGGAGAACTTAATTCAGGAAAAGCACAATGGTGCATTGAGTGTTCATTTTGGAATCTCTAACACCCAAGAACTTGTTCAAAGGTTCTATTATTGGTCAAGAATGAATCTTGATGTTAAGAGGTATGTGGAAAGTTGCATAGTATGTCAAAAGGCCAAAGTTACTTCTTCAAATGTTGGTCTTTATCAACCACTACATATTCCCACTAGGCCATGGGAATGTTTGAGCATGGATTTTGTAGTTGGGTTACCCAAGACAAGACATGGCATGGATAGTGTTTATGTAGTTGTGGATAGATTCAGAAAGATGGATTACTTTGTGCCATGCAAGACCACTAATGATGCTAGCCAAATAGCCTCTCTCTTCATCAAAGAGATAGTAAGAATTCACGGGTTACCTATGAGAATTGTGTTAGATAGAGACACTAAATTTATGAGTCATTTTTGGAAGACTCTTTGGAAAAGGTTAGGCACTAATTTATCCTTTGGGTTTGCATACCATCCCCAAACTGATGGTTAGACCAAATTGGTGAATAGGAGTCTTGGAAATCTGTTAAGATGCTTGACCAAGGAATATGGATAGCAATGGGATAAATTGATTGGGTAGGCTGAGTATGCTTACAATGACACCATCAACCAATCAATAGGGAAGAGCCCGTTTGAGATAGTATATGGATTACATCCTAGAGGATTCTATGAGTTGAGAGACTTGAAGGATGGAGTGAAGGCAAGTGGATATGTAGATGATTTTTCTTATGCAATGCAAGAGATACATGATACAGTAAGGAAGACTTTGATAGAGAATACCTTGGAACATAAAACCAAGGTTGATGAGAGTAGAAGATAATTTTAGTTCAATGTGTGAGACTTGGTAATGATACATCTTGACAAGTCCAGACTTCAAAAGGGATTCCCTCACAAGTTGCAGATGAGAAGGATAAGTCCCTATTCTATCTTAGCAAAGTATGGTCATAATGCTTTTAGAGTGGAGCTATCGGAAGACAGTGGATTTTCCCTTGTCTTTAACATTGCATACATGGTCCATTAAAAATCCTCAATGAAGTGATCAGAGATGTGGAAGACCTCAAACTACCTCTTGCAACAGTCAAGAAAGATGACAATATACTAGATACCCGAGTATACAAAAAGACTAGAACCAAAGAGTAAAAAGAACACTTGATCAAGAGACATGGTCAAATAGATGCTGATGTAGTCTAGATTAAATAATCAGAGTTTAAAAAGATGGGGATTGAACCTACTCTACTCAATCCAAGGGTGGATTGAACTTCTTGTTTTGGGGAGGATGGTGCAGGAGCACACCTAGGCTAACCTCCATTATTTTGATGTTTTGGCTTGTACCTGACATTTTCCAAGTCAAGGTAGTGTGATTTTTTTTATACCTTAAGATTTCATAACATTGTGGACTAGGTGAGTTAGTCACTAGGACTAAGGTGACCAAAATAGCCATTGTTAGTAGTTTTGCTAATTTTTGTGTTAGAAGCTTAAAGTTAGGCTTTGAGTTGTTAATGTGTTCAAAGCACTTCAAAAATGTCAGAAAGATGCCTTGAGGCCATAAGTGATGTTATTTCATTGAGTTATAGAGGTTAGAGGTCCTAGAAATGAGGAAAGTGGCATGAGAGAAAAGATGCCAAATGTTGCTCAAAAGTTGTCATGACAACATTTGCAATAATTGCAAATGTTGCATGCAACTTGGCAACATAGGATTCCCTAAAAGATAGGAGTGGAAAAGTAACCAAAAGGCATAGAAACATGGATAATGGCATCTAATGGGATACAAGGCTAAAATCTTGAAGTTATTCATGCATTGTAACAAGTTTGTGAAAGGAAATATAGTCTGCAACTCTGATTTGTGAAGAACCCGAGCATTTCATTGTGACAGTGCCATCTAATGGATTGAATTTTTTGAAATAGTGATTTTTTGTGTTCATAGGATAGTTCTAAGAATTTTTCATTCATTAAGAAATTTTATTTAAGGTTGTTTCAAGTCTTGTATAAATTGTTTTATGTTTAGTGTGTTCACTAGTCCTGTCCTGACCAGTCAGTCGTTTCATGGCCCCCCCATGAAAAATAACCATGGTATTTTCATAAGGGTGGTTGGATATGATAGGGGAGTAATTAGTTTGCATATATCTAGGAATAGGATTTATGAGCAGATGGATAGCTATTTTTACTACTAAGCCCTAGGCAAGCTGATAGTGCCCGGTTAGAGGTTTAGGAGAGAAGAGTTGAAGATTTCTGGCAAGGTAAAGAAGTACTATATAGAAAAAGTATAGTTTGAGATAGTTTATATTCATATCCTAACATAATATGAGTATTGAGTTCATACCAATCCATTAGACCAAGTTTTGGGTGAGATTCAAACTATGATATATTCAGTCCTAGAAATTAGGCCTATTAGCCCTATTGGTCCTAGATATTAGGAACCTTATGTACGGAGGGCTTAGGAGACTAAAAATTTAAAAATATCTTGTAAAATGATAAAGGGTATCTAAATGTGGGATTATTTTTTCAAGTTATTTGGGAAAGTTTTGAAAGAAATAGGAAAAGGTCTCTAGAAAAGGCTACAAGGAATTAGGCCTAATTAGGCTTCTAAGGATCTCAAACTTGATCTCGAATAAAAAGGGTTAAGAGATCCATAAAGATGGAGTCAAATGGGAACACTTTTATGGTTTCCAAAATGCTTAGCACCCCTGCAATTAATTTCATGAATGGAGAGAAGTTGGCACTTAGATCCTTCTAAGTGTAGGAGAAGAAGTGAAGTACCCAAAAAGGGTGTTAGTCTTTCAAAGGTGAAGCACAAAGAGTGAGACTCTTAGAGGAGAGTTGGATTAGGACTTAGTTAATCATCTAAGCCTAATAAGGACCTAGAGGAGATTAGGATCCTTGAAGAAGACAAAGAAGGTCTTCTTAGCAAAGTGTGCAAGCAAACCTAAGGAACACTTACACCATTAGGTTGTATACCTTGGGTATCAGTTGTATATGTGATCTTATTTATTTGAGATGTATACTATTGGATTCAGTTGATGTATCATTTATGTTAGTTCTTATAGTTTTTATTCATAGGTTATTTTATTTAAGTAATTCTATGTCAAGGAACCCTAGAGGATTATTATCTATGTTGAGTTGTTCTTATGTGTATGTCATGTACTTCATTGCATTGCTTCCACATTGTTAATATTATTGTTTGTAAATATTAAAAAAAATCTATCTTGTTAACTTAGTGTCATGTTCAGGTTAGTTCTTATGGGTTCCCTAGCAAGGCTTTACAATATATATATATATATATATATATATA
>MU228546.1:1832889-1848152 GCA_018584345.1 Thuja plicata
AGACTAGATATTGCACATGCAGTAGGAATTGTTGCTAGATTTTTTGCTAACCCTAGGGAATCACATATAACTACTGTGAAAAGAATTCTAAGATATCTGAAGAATACTGAGGAATTTGGCTTATGGTATAGAAGAGAAGGCAAATTTGAACTAAAAGTGTTTACCAATGTTGATTGGGCTAGAAATCTTGATGACCAGAAGAGCACAACTGGAGGAGCATTCTTTATGGGTGATAGACTTGTCATATGGATTAGCAAGAAGCAAGGATGCATCTCTCAGTCTACTGCAGAAGCATAATATGTTGCTGCTATTGCAAACTACTTAAACATTGCATGGATCTAATAGTTGCTGGAAGGTATACATATGAAGATCATAGAACCAATAGTTATCTATTGTGATAACACCAGTGCAATAAATATTTCCAAGAATCCAGTCATGCATGCAAAGACTAAACACATTGCCATAAAGTATCATTATTTAAGAGAACAAGTTTAAGAAAAAGAGGTGATACTTGACTATGTGCAATCAAAAGAACAATTGGTTGATATCTTCACCAAGCCACTACCCAAGGATACATTTGAGTACCTAAGAAAAAGACTAGGGGTCAAACCCATGTCTATCAGTCAGTAAAAGGACTGAAAGCTGCATCAGCCATATATTATCTGAATATCATTCATGACTGATGCAAGTAGAAGCTGAACTTCAAAGCTACATCTATATATAGAAAGGTATATATCAAAACCGAGCACCAGAGAAAACTGTTATATTGATGATGGAAAAGGGAAATTAAAGGAATATATTATGGATAGAAGAAATTGTTTGACAGAATGTCAGATATTTGTGAAAATATTTGTTTGAAATTAATGTCAAAGGGAGATAATGTATTCATATTACCATCAGAAACTATTCATTATCAGATTACTCCAACAAATTACTCCAAACAGGGAGAGATGGTATCCATAGGGAGAGTATTTGTATAAAAGTTACAAATACAAGACAGAGACATCAAAGAAGAAGAGAAAAAAATTGACACCAACAAAGGTCACAATACATCAGAAGAAGAAACAAAGAAAGCTACAAGAATCAAATCTAAGCTAACACAGAGCTTACTGGCGGTCAGACATTTTTATCAGTTATCAAAACAAACTGTTTGGTAATTTGATGAATCTCAACAATTGTATTTCATGTTGTATTAGAAAAAGTATAGTGTGATAATATAGTATGTTGCCATCAATTCCAAAGGGAGAGATTGATGACATGTAACTGATTGAATGTTTGATAATGTTAAGTTGAAGATGATGCAAGACATTAAATCAGTTAATGGTTTGTATTGTCATTGATGTCAACTTGATATCATCTATATGGTCATATACATAAGGCCAAAGACTTCAGAGAATCAATGGAACTGAGGTTATGCCTTCAGCAATGCATAAAAGTCAAGTATTCACCAAGTGACAGACTACACTAGCATAGTGCACACCATCGGTAAAGACAGAGATAAAGTCACAGTGATACCCAAAAAGAAGAAGATAGTGTTTCCTAACGAAGTAAAATCACAAGATTCCCAACGAGCTAAAAATAGTGTTTCCCGATGAGCAAAATCCAATGATGCCCAATGGATGGAGATCTTGAATCTAACTGAAGTTGTACCGACGGAACTAGCAGTTGTTACCGGTGACAAACTGCAAAATTGACCGACAGAAAAGAGAGAATAGAAAATGACAAAATATCTAGCTGGCAGAGCTTAAGGATAGACTTACCTAGTTGTTTTATTTTTTTTATTCAACCACAGTTAAGCAATTGATCTATATAGTTGGCAAGAAGATAACTACGAGATAAATCAAGAGTTAAAACCGTAAATCAATTTGGCTGGATTGTGTTTGTTAAAATAATAATAACAAAATATAGAGTTAGGAAATTGTTTAATCAATGAGCAAGGAAAATGAAGATTTACCATGAATTAATTCAAATACTAGGAGCATGCACCAAAGATCCAAACAATAAGGAGACAAGGTTTTGAAGGGGGAAAAGCATGAAAAAACCCCTGTGATATAAAGAATGGGAAAAAATGCCTAAGAATGAGAGAGAGAGAGAGAGAGAGAGAGAGCCAAGCTCATACAATAGTTCAAGAAGGATTAACCTAATAATTGAAGAGAGAAGAAGAGACATCTCTTTAATAGAGATGTGAGAGGGGAGTTGCATGGTAACTCCCATATCTACGAATGCCACATTTCAATAGTGTGTGAGACAAGTGTAGGATTCCTCATAAGGAGGAATAACTAAATAAGAAATTACAATAAAAGGAATTATACTCACACTTGTACAAGAAGACAAAATAGGGGTAGGGATTCCATAAGAATCTCCTACTTACATTAGTACAAGTAAAGATTAATTCTAAGACCCCCTTTAATCTTTACTTGGGGTTTTACAAAAATCTGCAACTGGATTATTCGTCTTGTAGTAGAGGAGGAATTTTTTTTTTTCTTCACTTTGTGTTGATATTAGGTGATGGTGCAATGATAAGTGGTTGGATCTTGAAATAGGATTCCTTTGATTTTCGTAATGCAAGAGTGTAGGTGTTTGTGGATATAGGCCCATATCTTTGAGCAAACTTTGATATTGTTCATTGTTACTTGTCCAAGAAAGATCACCTAAATCTACAAAAAAACAAGAACCATGAGGGGATCTCCCATTATCAGGATTTCCTCCTAAAATTGAATCAGTAGAAGCTGAGTGTGAATCATCAAATGTAATTTCATTATAAAGAGGTGTTGTAAATTTCATTATAAAGAGGTGTTGTAAACCAAATGGATTCATTACTAGATGCATAATAAATAATAGAAATATGACAATCACCATCAATAATATCATCACAAAGATTAGAGTTTAGAGAAGGAGGTTGGTCCTCCATAATAACCATTTGAGTGTCATGAAAAACATAATCTCCTGTAATACATAAGGGAAAAGTGACATTGATAAACGTATTAATAATTTCATCTTCTTGATCTAAAATATTATCCAAAGTAGAATAAGTATTCGTAACATCATCATCCTGCAATATGTTAGCTTGATGAGAAAAATAGAAAGCGAGGGGATCGTCCCCAAGGAAAACATCATCACAAGGGTCATCCCAAATAGGAAATTTATTCAAAGGATACATATTGTCACATGGTGGACTAGAGGTTTGGTGATTTTGAAATGTATTCTCCAGGACATGCCAAGCCTGATGAGCCTCAGTACAATCAGTGATAAGGTGATATAAGTCTGGATTTAGTGAGAATCCAATTAGACCAAATTCTTCCTCATCTTTCAACTGCTAGGAATCCTGGTCAGCCTGAGGAGTGGTGGAAGTCGGTTTCAAATTAGGTGAAGACACAATATCCAAAAGGTGTTGATAGTTTAAAAAATCAGACATGTGCGGCCTCCAAGTAGAATAATTGGAATTTGTAAGTTTAAAATCTGGCATTAATGTAGACATGGTTAATTATCAAATTTAATTGAAATAAAGTTAAATACAAGTTGCAAGATATAAAGATGAATCCAAAAAACTAATTTAACACAATTAGTAAATATCAATATGCCAGAAATATTAAATGTTCAAATAAATTTAAGTTTTTGTTAAAGTGATGAAACAAATTTTAATGACAATTAAATAATAAATTATCTATTGAATAAGGATAATAACCATAAACTCGAAATGGGTTTAAACTGATATAGAAAGATATTAAGCAGAAAAAAAAGTATTGCAGATTAAACTTTTTAAGTGAAACAAATTTTGATTAAAAAGAGATTGAATAAAAAATGATATAAAGTTTAAGTTATATATATGAATGATAAACAAATTTGAATAAATAGCTAAAAAGAGAATAGTAATCTGAGGATAAACCTGTGAAAAAAAATGATTAACTTACAATAATAAGATAAAATGGAAAGATAATTATTAGTTTGCAGATATATATTAACAATAAATGAAATGAAGGACTGCAAAGTAATGAATATAATCTACAAGTTTAAAAGGAATAAGAATCAAATGATAAGAGACCTGCAAAAATCAAAACTAGTTAGAATAAAAAATAGCTTGCAGATTTGAAAATCTTATAATAATAGAGAATAAGAATGAACAACTATTAATAAGAGAAAACTGTAATAATAACCTGCAATGAGCTAGCAAAAACTTTAGAACTTACATACAGATGGAATCTGAAGATAATGATAATATGTAATGAGAGGAAAATAAGAAACATTTTGAATTGTCATAAGAGAAGTTAGAAAATGCTACGCAGGGGACATGCATTGGCAAATAAAGGATAAGCTTTTTGTTGGAGTGAGTCTGTGGGCGGTGGTCTCGAGTGCTCCTTCCTTTTGGTTTGTGAATGCTGCTCATTTTTGGAAATGTAGTCGCAGAAGACAAGAGGTGGTAGATATCTGCAATTACCATCCACGACAAAGGATGCCGAGCATTCTAATGAACAAAATATTGAAATTAAGCCTAGTCTTAACCTAGTATAATCGACCTTATAGAAAATGATTCAAAAGTAAAGACAATGAACGTAAATGCAGTTCAAAAATGGACGTAAATGTCATTCATGAATATGTTGTTCCAAAAGCTCTTGCAAATTACATGAACCAAAATTAGAATGCATTTATGAAAAGGTTGCAGAGAGTAAAGGATCGGAATGTGAATCATGCACAAGGAGGTTTCTCATCTCATTTGAGGCACCCTGTGCAATAAATAAATAATAATAGGTTTTTTGTAAATCTAGTTATAAGGGTTTTCGCTATTTGCAATATCTCTCCCACAAACTCTCAGCACTCCAATCGCTAAAAAATGCCAAAGATACCAAAGTGTAGGTGAGGTGATGCTGTGAAACAAAGGAGCCCTGCACAATATGTATGGAGAAATGCTAAAAGAGATGATAACCGTATTTCCATAAGGAGATAATAGTCGAGATAGAAAATGAATAGAAGGTCCATTATACAGAGATCATCAATGTGCCAAAGGATACATATTAAAGAAAAACATTCATATATTGACTACTCTAAAAAACCAGGAAATGATACCAAATAAAGCAACGTGAATAAAGACAGAGAGTTCAAATGAAGCCACTGTAGATCACGATTGTAACAACTTCTTGTGAATAAAGAAAGAGAGTTGAAATGAAGTTTGTAATAAATAGTAAGAGCATACAAAGAGCCAAATAACTACCCAACTCCACACGTATTTCCATGAAACAAAAAATTCTCAGTATAACTACTTTTGAATCACCAATAGTCTTTCCAGCAATCAGCCGAAAAAGAAAGCCCAACACAAGGCCAAAGGAAAATGAGCCAAGAATAACAGGTAAGCACTGATAAACATGTAGAGATATAAATGTAATAAGAATACATAGATATAAAACAAATTTCTGATTGCAAAGAGAAATATAACCCTACCAACAGGAAGATTAGATTAAAGATATTTAATGAAAATAGTAAAAATATTAAAGCTCAGATTTTGAAAGAAAGATGAAGAATAGAGCCAAGAACGAAGGTCTCCAAACCTACACAAGAAAATTTAGAACTGTATCCAATAGATAAACCAATAATGTATGCAAAAGATAAATCGGGTTTGGCGGTAAACCAGCCAAACCCAAAAAAAATTCAAATTTTTCTCAATACTCTCTCAAGAGTCTCCAATATTGGAGTGCTCCAAGATATAGTAGCTCCTTCACCTGTAAACTCAATTGAAGATTAAATTAACCTACTCTGATACCATGTTAAAATAATAATAACAAAATATAGAGTTAGGAAATTGTTTAATCAATGAGCAAGGAAAATGAAGATTTACCATGAATTAATTCAAATACTAGGAGCATGCACCAAAGATCCAAACAACAAGGAGAGAAGATTTTAAAGGGGGAAAAGCATGAAAAAACCCCCGTGATATAGAGAATGGGAAAAAATGCCTAAGAATGAGAGAGAGAGAGAGAGAGAGAGAGAGAGAGAGAGAGAGAGAGAGAGAGAGAGAGAGAGATACAAGCTCATACAATAGTTCAAGAAGAAGGATTAACCTAATAACTAAAGAGAGAAGGAGAGACATCTCTTTAATAGAGATGTGAGAGAGGAGTGTCATGGTAACTCCCATATCTACGAATGCAACATTTCAATAGTGTGTGAGACAAGTGTAGGATTCCTCATAAGGAGGAATAACTAAATAAGAAATTACAATAAAAGTAATTATCCTCACACTTGTACAAGAAGACAAAATAGGTGTAGGGATTCCATAAGAATCTCCTACTTACATTAGTACAAGTAAAGATTAATTCTAACAGTTTTTCACGCCAAGAATCAAGAATCAAGAACCAAGAATTAAGGAATATCATGTCTATATATAAGAGACAAGCATAATTCATTTCCACAAGAAATCAAATACACGGGGGAGTGAATTGATAGAAGACACTGAAGAGAAACTGATGATGGCTAAACTTCATATAGTCCTAATCAATCAAGCTAAGGGAGAGCTAAATAATTCTACAGACACTGACACATAGTGAAGCACAACATCACAGAGCAGAAATAATTAAGTACAAAGGAATTTTATTGATACATTTATCAGAAATGTATTGTACATAAATAGATCTGAATATATGCAATTTAAAGTTGCATTAGAAATAGGTCATTGTGTTTCAGTTTAACCATTGAAGCATTAAGTCTCTTAACAAAGTAGGACTTAATATTATTTTATAATTGAGGTATATCCTAACAGATTACCAAAAAGGTTGACTCATGATAGTAGCATCGGTTTTACCTAAAGCCTATTAACAGTCTAAGAAGGAGGCTGATTGAAGGATGGTAGTAAGATTAGCATAAAGCCTATTGACAGTCTAGAGGCTGATTCAAGGATGGTAGCATAGATGCTAAATACTTAGTGACAATCTATGTATAAAAATCCTCTAACAAGGTTGCACTTAACCATGTGTTTGTAACCTTTAACAGGTTTGGCTCCTAACAGGGCTCACTTTAGAAGAGTGAAAATTTGGGGTACCGGTCCTAGTGTTTTTTCCCTTAATAGGGTTTCCATGTTAAAATTCTTGTGTTATGTGTATGGTTTATTACTTTATTGTTTTACATTTCACATAATCATTTCTGGATTGATTGTTATACTCTACATATTTACTGAGTATCGGTAAATAAGTTTTACTGCTTATCGGTTATCAAGAAGAAGGAGGACAGACAAGGTAAACCGATAGAGTGTTATTTATTTCAAGTATTTCAAAGGCATACATCTTGTAGGGACTTAATAATCTGAGGTGTATTAATTGGTGGATTGAAGTTTAAAGGATAAATTTTTAAGGCCACTGATTCCCCCCCCCCCCCCCCTCTCAGTTATTACTAACAGCCTTTACAAATCAGTCTAGCCTTATTTCTTACCACTTTTCCTTCCTCATCCATTTTGTTTTTGAAAATCCATTTGCTTCCTATCATATTTTTGTTTTTAGGTCTTGGCATCAATTCCCTAGTATTATTTTTCTTTATCTGTTCTAGTTCTTCCTGCATAGATTTAGTCCTAGATTCATCTCTACATGTTTCAAGAGTATTTTTTGGCTTAACATGAGAAATCAAACAAATTTTATCTCTTATTAATCTTTTCATCATTCATTTATTTACATTACCAATTATTTGATTTTCAGGATGGTTCTTCTTAACATACCTCACAGTCATAGGATTTTCAGTAAGCTCAATTGATTCATCTTCAATCTCATCATCAATGTCTCAAGGTTTGGTAGGATCAATAGTGACCTATTTTATCTCTACAATCTGACCACATTCATACATTCTTTCCTGAATCTAAAACTTTTCATCAATCCTCACATTAGTTCTTTCAATCAACTTACTCAATCTCAGATTAAAACATTTATAGGCTTTTCTCTTAGTAGACTAACCAAGGAAGATACCTTCATCACTTCTAGCATCAAACTTCCCTATCTCATCATCTCTTTTGATATAGCATTTACTTCCAAATATTCTAAAATATCTTACAGTAGGAGTATGATCAAACCATAATTCATAAGGAGCCTTACTTGTACCTTCTCTGATCTGAATTTTTTTCAAGGTAAACACAGTAGTACCAATAGCTTCTCTCTAATGAACATGTGATACATTTCCTTCTAGCAAAATCTAATATTATTTTTTTTCTTTGCTCTTCTATCCCATTCTGTTGTTGTGTCCTAGGAGCAGATTTATGTCTGTTTATTCCATGCTCTTCGCAGTAGGTATTAAATAAATTTGAATTAAACTCACCACCTCTATCTGATCTCAAACATTTTATCTTAAAAAATTATTCATTCTCAACTTTTTCTTTGAATATCTTGAATTCTTTAAATGCCTCGGATTTCTCTCTTAAATATGTAACCCGCATCATTCTAGAAAAGTCATAAAAAAAAGTATAAAATACCTTTCATCATAATAATATCTTATTCTTGTAGGACCCTACCGACCTGTATGTACAAGATCCAACTTCCCTTTTGCTAAATAATATTTTCTTTTAAAACTACTCCTAGTCTTCTTCCCCATAACACACTCTCTACACATAGTGTTGGAAAATTTTACAATCTTACGTAGATCTCTTATTGCATTATTCATACTTTCCTTCACAATATTATCAAAGTTAACATGACAAAATCTTCTATGAAATAACCAACTATCATCAACCTTCACAATAAAACAAGAAGCCTTAGATGTATTCAATCCACATACATTACCTCTATATTTAGTACCAGATGCAATCAAGTCTCCTAATTTACTTCTGATTGAAAATTTCCAATCAATTAATTTGAATTGATAGCCTTTGTCCACTAGCTATCCAACACTCAACATATTATGCTTATGTCCATCAAAAAGAAATACATTTTCTATATTAGTTTTTCCATCTAGAGAAATAGTTCCAACTCCAATGATAAGGCTAGGAGTATTGTCACCAAATCTAACAACACCACCATCATATTTTTTTAGACTAGCAATTTTTTTTTTATCTCCAGTCATATGATGTGAACAAATGCTATCTATAACCCATTCAGATTTATTTTCTACATTAGATACTAAGGATTTTTCTTCATGTATAGGTTCATCATCCTTAATAGCAATAAATCCAATCTCATCATAGTCAACAACTTCATCATCAGAAAAAACTTCACTATCATAGTAACATTCCTTGTCTTTTGGATACTTTGATTTGTAAAACTTAGGTTTATGTTTTGGAATCCTTGTAGGACATCAAGATGAAAAATTACCTATCTTGTTGCATGAAAAACATTTCAAAGGTAACTTGCCTTCAAATTTACCCTTACCTCTCTTTTCTCTTCTGGAAATCAGGGCTACCACTTTTTCTAGCTTTCTTTCTTCTTCTTTTATCTATTCCCATTGATCAGCATAGTCTCCAAGTTCTTCTCTCAAGTCACTATTGTTGGTGCTCGCAATTCCAGATAAGGTCTTTTTGTTTTTATGCATAGTTGCCTTGAATGCTGACTCAACTTTAAGTAGAGAAACTCCCAGTTCTACGGCCTCAAAAGCAGTTACCTTTCCAATCAACATCTCTTTATTGAAGTTCATTCTCAAAGGTATAATTTCTTCTATAGCTTGTACTCTAGATGTGTATATAGGTGTCAGAGATCTGATAATCTTCGCAATCAATTATTCCTCACTATAAGTACCTCTAGAGTTCTTGATGTCAGTAACCACTTCAATAACTCTCTATGCATATGCTCTAATTTTTTCATCATCTTTCATTCTCAATGATTTCATCTTTGTCTTCTAGTTTTGTAAACTTATCTGCTTCATACAGTGCTTCTAATCTTGTCCAAATTCCATGTGGAGAATCTAAGTATTTTACTTCTATGAATTCACCTCTAGAAAGTGCATAGATCAATTATTGCCTTGCAACCATGTTACATGAAAATAAATTCTTTTCATCTTCATTATCTTTATCTAGTTCATCCTTAGTCTTTATCTTTTCCTTTCTTTTTGTGATCATCCATTCGCTGATTCCTAAACATAGCAAATGAGTTCTCATCTTGTTCTTCCAACTCTCAAAGTTTTCAGGATCAAATTTCAGACTATCCTTTATGTAGTAAGTCATCTTCATGATCACCTCAAGTTTTTAAGCTTTCTCTCTAAGGACCACCAGCTCTAATACCAATTGTTAGGAATAATAGTCCACCAACACAATTGAGAGGGGAGGGGGGGGTGAATCAGTTGTGAGACAGATTATTAAACATTAAAATTTATAAACCAAAACTTCAATTCAAATGATGACATGGTAAGTACCAACATAATAACAAAATCTGGTGGGGAGATCCAATAAATTGAGCTCTTCTAGCTCTTCTCAAAGCTCTTTCTTCACCTTCTTAGGGTTCTTTTCTGATGCAAAGTGGGCAACTAGAAGCCTCGAAGTGACCCAAATTAGGCAATGTACGTAAAAATTTCTTGATTCAGAGCTAAAGTGCTTCACACTTATCAAAAGTGTGGGAAAAGGGCTTGGTTAGTCTATCACAACCTCAACACCCAAAGGGCAACCTAATCACTAGGTTTTACCAATCCTACTACACCAACTACCAAGAGTGGCTTTAGGAGCACTTGACTCAAATTCTTAACAATACCCCCAAAATCACTTAAGGGACTAGGGGTGACCTATACTCATAGGTGGGGTCTATTTAGGTCCCTAACATTTAGTTCCAATGGTTCTTTCACTCAAATACAATCCATATGACATGGTTGCTTCACAAACCCAAGACTATGCTTGTAGCCTTTTTCAAAAGGAAAATTGACCTTAATTGAGATTATTACACATAAAACCCTAAACTTATTAGGGATTTAGGGACCCTTTATAGCCTAATACCTTGGACTTAAACCCTAGAAAATGGAAATGAGAAAGAGACAGAATGATACACAAAATTGCTTTTGCAATTAGGGCTAATTAGGCCTCCATTTACACTAGAGGTACCTTTAGGATGCATCCAAATATCAAAAAAATAATTTGATCATGTGAGGATATATACAAGGGCCTCTTCCTCTGATTTAGAGCCTCTAATCAAATCCCAAGTGAGAGTTATGACTGCTGTCCTAATTCTGGATGGGTGCATACATAAGGATATACACCTAGGGCATCACTTCAACTCCATCTCCCTGAATTTTAAAGAACCTATCTTGTAGAATCTTAAACATAATCGTACAAACAAGATTTCCACCAAGGTTCATTGAATTCCCATGGTGGAAAGTGGAAATACACTTAATTTTCTTACAAACCTTGAATTACGGCCTACAACCCAAGCAATGAGTTTGTAAATTCAATAACATCCAAACCAAGATTGATCAACACATGAGACCAAAAGAAAATGAAAGAAGATTCACAACAGTAACCCTTGGTGTCATACTTTCATGTCCTTCTATTTGTACCTGACCATACACAACGACTGTCTCTCGAGAATGCAAGAAAATAGTTATTTTTATTAATTTTCAAATGCAAAATTACATGATTAGCCTGTTGGAAAGATTGCTACAATGTAGACAATTGTTATTTTGTCATTGATGTCAAACCTTAACTAGTGAGACTATTTCTACATGTTTGAGTACCTTATCTATTCATTGATGAAGATTTGAAAAGAATGGGATAACAAGAAGACCAAGGAAATGGTTGAGTTATGAGTATACACCAGGGTACTTGATCATTTGGCACTTTGGCAAAGTGATACATTGTTTATCTATCACTGACAGTTTAATGGAATGTCGATGCTGAGAAAAGAAAATTTGATGCCGAATAAAGCAAAAGGTGATGTTGAGCAAAGAAAAGATGGTGCCGAGCACCAGTGAAATGCCAAGGGAGATAGAGGAAGCCGGGCAACATTATTTTGTTAATTTATGAGATTTGAGATCTATGGCCAACATAGTTGACTTTATTGGGATATGCATTGTTAATTAAGATTGGTCCACACTCATTTAATGCATGGGAACTATTATTAGCACATGGATTCAATGTTTAATTAATGATTGTATTGGAGAAGAAAATTAAATGTAATGATGGAAAGATCTGTTGGATCTAACCTAACCTAAGATCTACGATCTTGATTAAGTGGAAAGAGATTTATCTAACCTAGATGAAGAGGTATAATATAACCTATTATGGTTATTGTTATTGTATCCAAGTAAGGAGAAGTGGAATGCAAATTATTGCATGGTTAATTGACTAATTGGTAAATACCTAGCAGAGAAGGCTAAGTAGAGAAGAGAAGTGATTGCTTGATGGATTTCCAAGAAGATCTGAAGTTTGAGATGCAAGTGGAGGCCACTTAGTGAATTAAAATTAGAGCTGAAATTGGATCTGGATTTGCAAAGTAAGTTTTATGTATCAGATCAAACCTGCAGATTACTTTCTAACCATTGTATCAGTTCAAATCCTTTAACCAGGTTGACCTAAAAATCATTGTATAAATCCTTTGAACAAGGTGACATTCAGATTGGAATGTTCTAAGTCCTCTAACAAGGCCACTCTTGATAGGGTGATTAAATCCTTTAACCAAGTCACATTTGACAGTGTGTTTTGTAACCTTTAACAAGGTAGGCTCTTAACAGGGCATCACTTCAGAAGATTGAAATTATAGTAGCATGTTACTGGTGGTTTTTCCCATAATGGTTTTCCATGTTAAATCATGGTGTCAAAATGTGTGAATGTTATTGTTGTGTTTTACTGTTAAGTTTTTGTAAGCTTATTTCATTAGTACAGTAAACTGCACACTTTAGTTGTTTATTGTTGACGAGCAGATCTGAGTTATTAAAGTTGGTTTAAATTTTTATATGGGCACATCTAGACCTGAAGATAACTGAGTCACCTCCCCCCTCTCACTTATTCTAAATTCATCCTAACAATAGGTATCAAAGTACTTGTTCTCTTGAAAATTTTTGAAGGTACTTGGACATAAATATCAAGATGTATAAAAGGGATGAACTGAAGATTAACAAGGAAAAATTTCCTGCATGGCAAAGTTTGATGAAAATTCACTTGGCTAGTATTGATGATTTTTCTAAATGACATATTGAAATAGAGTATGTAGCCCCTATAGGAGTTTTGAATGCTGCACAATTAAGAGAAAAGCATGAACATAATCAAGTAATGCTGGAATTTGCATCATCTCTGAACTATCATGAATTTGAGGACATCAAGGATTGTACAAGCACAAAGTAGATGTGGGATGCCCTTGCAACCATTTATGGAGGTGATATAAATGTACTAAGAGCCAAATTTGGAAGCTTGAGAGGTAAGTTTGATGATTTAAAAATGCAAGAAGGAGAAAATATAGTGCAATATTATGATAGGATAAAGGAAGTTGTAAATGCTATTAGAGGAGCTAAGAGAACCATTGGTGATGACACTATCATGATAAAGGTACTGAGAACACTTCTTCCTATTTATGATATTAGAGTATCTATAATTTAAGAACTAAGATGTAATCCTAATAAAAATTTGACTCTAGAAAGTCTGGTAGGTAGACTTGCATTTGAGATGTCAAATTTTGACAACTATACTCCACAAGTTGTTGAATCTACATTCTAGTCACAGATGGTCATCAGCAAATCAAGGAAAGGAAAGAAATGTGTAGATAGTGATAGTGACACCTCATATGATGACCTATTAGAGCTTGAGGCACTTATGGCAAGGAGACTAGCTAGAGAAAAAGGAAAATTCAAAGCTAAACTTCCTATTATTTGTTTTTCTTGTAACAAAGTTGGTCATATTGCTCCTAGATCTCCTGAAAAGAATGAGAAAGATGAAAGAAGAGACAGCAAGTAAAAAGATTGAAAGGATGACCGAGACTACAAAAAGTACAAAGATTACAAAGACAAAGGTAAGAAATATTGTTATATACCTGAAGAAGCTTCTGACAGTAAATCTGATAAATTTAATGAAAATGATATAGAAGTTGTGTATGTTGCAATGAAAGATGATTCTGATGATGATGAGAAAAATGCACTAATTTCTTATATGAGTAAAGGTGATCATTGGATTATTGACATTGATTTTTCACATCACATGACTGGTGATAAGGACAAATTTGAAACCTTAGATCAATGTAAAGGTGGATATGTTAAGTTTGGTAATGATACACCTTGTAGAGTTTAAGGGAAAGGATCAATTCAATTGACTAACAATATTAGATGTGATTATGTATACTGGGTTGATGATCTTAAGTATAATTTTTTGAGTGTTTCAGATTTGAACACTTCTGGTTACAGAGTTGAATTCCATCATAGGAAAGCAAAGATCTATGATTCCAATGGAGAATTAGTTGGAGGTGGTGAGCAAACTAAAGGTAACTTGTTCTATCTGGATTTAGCTGAAGAGACATGCTTATTTGCACAATATAATGATGTTTGGTTATGGCATAAGAGGATATGTCATGTTAAATTTGATAAATTGGTAAGCATAAGTAAATTGAAAAAGGTTAGAGGGCTACCTAAGTTAAAGAAACCTGAGAATGTAATGTGTAAGCAATGTCAATTGGGCAAAATGACTAAATCTAGTTTTAAGAGAAAAACTCATACTTCTGAGAATATTTTGGAATTGGTTCATAATGACCTTTGTGGACCTATTGGTGAGAAAAGTTACCATGGAGATAAACATTTTATTCTATTTGTAGATGACTACTCTAGGATGATGACTGTTATGTTTCTCAAAGAAAAATCTGATGCATTTCAGTTATTTAAGTGGTGCTTGGCAAAACTTGAAAAGGAAACAGGTAAGAGTCTGAAATGTCTAAGATCTGACAGAGGAGGTGAGTTCATTTCTAATGAGTTTAATAGGTTTTTCAATGACCGAGGGATAAAAAGACAGATGTCAGCACCTAGGAAACCACCACATAATGGTATAGCTGAAAGAAGAAATTGATCTATCATGGATAGTGCCAGAACATTAATGATGGAGAAAAATGTTGCACAGAAATATTGGAGAGAAGCTATAAGTACAGCTGTTTATACCTTGAATATAGTACAAGTCAAGAAATATAAAAATACTACACCTTATGATCTATGGTATGGACATGCACCTATCATAAGTTATTTTAAAGTCTCTGGGAGTTGTAATACCCCTCTAACCATAATATAAGTTTTTTGTTTTTGAACGAAGTAAGATCTTTCGATGTTTTCTTACAGCTTAAGTTGTTCATGATACTTGTTTGATATATTCCTATAGTTTGTTTATAATGATTTCATAAACCAGTACCCGAGGATTCTAATAT
>MU228546.1:1849545-1861809 GCA_018584345.1 Thuja plicata
CAACCTTTGGAAATATATTTATATGCACTAGTTTTCATTTGAAGAGCAGGAATTTTGGGGGCTGAATAATTGAGGGGAGGATAGCTTTTCTTTCATGGAGATTTTGGAGAAAAATTGGGAGATGTGAGGGAGAGTTTGTAAGCATATTTCTTTATGAATTTATGGTTATCTTTGCTTTTGGGAGAGAGAAATTTTTGTGAGAGTTTCAGTAGTTGAGAGAGGGATTCATTTCTTTGTATTTGTGATTTATTTCATGGATATTTCTGAAAATGGATAGGATTTGAAGGATGCATCTCAAGTTTAGATTTGTCTTCCTCTTTTGTCTCCTTCTTCGGTTGAATCTTCGTAGGATTTGAGGTATGGATTGAATTTATTGGTTGATTAAATTATATGATAAAATATGGATATATTTAAATATTTTTATGATGTATTATATCTGTAATTTTCATTCCTATAGTTATTTAAAAGTTTGGAGTTTTTGTTTGTGAAAATTGTCATGTGTTTTCCTAGGGTTTTAGCAACCTATGTTTTAAGATCTGCTATTATAATAATGTAAATTTAATATATGGTTTTTATAAATTGTTTTTAAAAAAGTAAAATCCACAGATCTGAAATGGGTATCTCTCTAATTTTATTTTTAGGGTCTAATTAATTTCTTATTATTGACATTTTGGCAGACTATGCCTGTCATTTCTTGATTCCAATTTCTCTGTCAAATATATTCATATGGTACAGATTGTTATGATAATATAAAAGTCTGAATTTAATATAATATATCCTACAATGTATTATATTTAATTTCCAAATGTTTTGGGTCATTTTATGGTGTTTTGTGATAATTACAATCATTTTAGTGAAGGCAGGTCTGAACCCTAACCAAAGTTTTATATTTTACACCAGAAGTCATAACTCTCTTTACCACCATTGGACCATCACCTAAATTAAATTGGGAGTCTATAATTATGTTACATAAATCCCCACCAAAGATATTGGTTTTATTATTTGTTTTGTGGAAGATATTGGCAATTGTTCTATGATTGCTATTCTTTGCATTTAATCCTTTCTGGAAATATATCAGTTTAAGAACATTACCAAGTTTTAGGGTTTATGTATTGTTACCAGAGGCTATTAGGGTTTTTATTTCTTGGGTTGGATCTATTTTTATTATTAAAATGTTTATAATATCACTCTAATGTCTTCTTATGTGTTTGGAACATTCTGAATGTCATATCAGGGTTTAGGGTTGTCCAGTGGACTAGGGACAACATATGTTTTCATAAATTCAATCAAATGTTGTTATGATATTGATATGAAATATTGTATACTAGATAATAGATCTATTATGTTATTATGATGCTTTTATGTAGGTTAGGGAACCTAAGTACACTAGGTGAGTGGCTCTTAGTGCGGGGCCGAGGCCCTAAGTGGATAGAACCAGGATAACCGATTGAAGAGTTATTTAATAAGTGAAAACTTAATTAAACTTATGGGAATGGGTTCAAACACTAAAAAGATTAATGTATTCCTCATCCATGACATTAACACTATTAAAAGCTATGGATGGGAGTGGGAGAAGGTACCTATTTGTAGGTACAATCAAATGGCACTTGTCTGTACGAAAGGCATTTGATTCCACATGTGCCTACTTGGGGGTCGGGGCCCGGAGTGTCTAGTACCAGGACAACCCAAGGAGTGAGGGCTATGTGATGACATCACCTAGATTGTAGCTTAGAGTCCCTACCAATTTTGATCCTGCATCTTAAATTCCTTGTGGTCTTCTTGTCTTTCCTTTTTGTCTTGTGAATTTGGGGAAAATTTCTCACCACCTTAGGAATGTCCTAGTTGTTACCTCCTGCATGGGCCTTTGGTTCTATCTCCTAGATTGGGGGAGTGGGCCTATTGGTCCCACATGGTTGGATGGTTAATATTTATATCAATTTATTGTTCATGGTTCTTTGGATGATCCTATCACATGTTCCTTTCCAGATCTACAGTTGAAGACTTCCTATTGGATATTTTATTATGTTGAGAGGTACTTGTGTATTTTTATTCATGTAACTGTAATCTCATATAAAGAATCTTGAAGTTTTGATGTAATCTAAATTGAAAGAAGTGGATTAGGGAATGGGTAGTCCTAGGTAAAAGAAAGGGAAAAGAATATATGATATATTGGACATGTTATTAGCATTAAAAGAAAGTGTTTATGTTATTCATCCTATTCTCTTATGTTGTTCATATATAAAGGAAATAATCTTAGATATAGTTATATTTAATGATGTACTGCAACAATAATGTATTCTCTCTTGAAGAAAGGATCAAAGGAAATTGTTTAGAAATGGTAGGTTAGTGATTAAAATTATTAATAATGATTAGTTATGAAATAATGAAACAAGATAGTAACTTGATAGTAATGTTAATGGTTGGTTCATGTTTATGGGTTAATGAAGTACCTATCATAATGTCTACCTTATTAATACTAATCTCTTACCTAAATGTTTAGAGGAAAGTGGTACAAAGGATAATAGATATTTATAAAATCAATATGATCTAATGGCATCAATTGATAAAAGGAATGATGATGTTAGATGATTAATTTATGTTTAATTAAAGAAACAAGTTAGGGAAATTTACCTTGGTGCATTAAAATTAATGTAGATCTTTTAAGATCATAATTAAATGGATATATTATGCATGTAAATAGTTTAGATAATGTTTCTTTAGTAGCGATGTTAGGGAACCTGTGAGGACTTAACTTCAATAAATCTTGCATTCAAGTTGTAGAAAAGTATTTTTAATTTTAGAGATATGAAGTACAATAATGAATATTATTCTAGTTAAACAAAAAATATATATATTTGCATCTTATAGATATTTTATGTCTTGTCATCTCGGGTTACCTGGCGGGGCATTACATCTGGTATCACAGCCCTAGGTTCCCACACTGGGAACTCTGGGAATCATAGCTCACCTATACATAACGTTGAGTATTTTATCTTTGTCTCTTTTTGGATTTCATCTTTATGCTAGAAAAAAAAAAAAACTTGAACCTTAGGAAATGAAGGCTACATTTCTTGTTCTTATGTTACATTGTCTTACAAGAGTACACCTATTCCTCTATGATTGAGTTATATATATATAAATTAATTTTTTTTTTTGCATTCTGAGATCAATGATGTGTTAAATAGATGTTTTCTAAAATAATAATGGAAGGAATTCTTGAGACTTGTGTTTTTCATCTTCTTGAAAGGCACTGATATCCCTAAAAATATCAAAAGTAAAAGGATATGAGCAATGTTTTCCATCTTAATTATAGTAGTAGCTAATATTATCCCCTAATCCTACCTATATTATATTTTATTGGAAATGTTGTTCACTTTATCTTCTCATAAATGTCTAGTTGACTTCTATTGAATTGTTTTTTCATCGTTAATGTGAAGAAAGAAATGGTTGTGGTAGTACTCACTAAAATGGTAATAATTAAGTTACATGGCTAATAATTTGTACCTAGCCAAGAAATCAAAAAAATTTGGTGTCGTATCTTGGTTCAAAATTTGAAACTGAATTTTTCTCTTATTTTTGACAAAAGATGAAAGAGAGTGGTAGCATAGATCATTGTGTGAAAGGGGAAACTAGGCAACATGAGTGAATAAGGTTGTAATAGATAGTTGAGATATAATAACAGTTTGAATTATCTCTCTCTTTCCCCTCTCTTGTGACTTCTTGAAGTAGGAAATTGAAAGATAAGGAACAAATAATTTATTGCCATATGTATTTCTCTCTCTCTTTCTTCCCTCTTAAGAAATAAGTTTTGAAAGACTAAAATTGTTTAGACAAGGAAATGATATCTTAGGAAACTTTATAAATGCTCAATTAGGAGACCCTTGGGTGAAGGACCTATGTCCCCAAGGTTTTTTCATAGGCTATATTTCACATTTGCATTTAGAAAGAGGAATTTTTATCCCTATTTTGGCAAGAATCTATATCCTTTCTACATGTGTTAAATTGCACAAAATGAGTTAAGATAACTTAATAAAGAAATCCTAGGGAAGAGTATGTATAACGATGGCATATCTTTACTAATGGTGGAAGTTGTTTTTATTAAATATATGTCTTCCTAGATCCCTAGTGAATAGTTAGGTCGATCCTAGATGGGTATTATGGAAGCAAATTCATGTTTTGTATACATTGTGATGAACACCATGGTAGTAAGGAATCAACATTAAGTGATTGATGAACTATTAATAAGGAGTTATTGTGGTAAATAAATGCTATAGGAATATTGATATGTATGTTACTCAATTTCTAATTAGAAAGGATTTTATCTCAAAATTTTAAAGTGTATGAGGGTAATGCTACAAATAGGTAAAGGGTATAAATTAAAGTTATGTACATTGATTAATTGATTTAAATATTGTGGTTATGGAGCTAGTAGTAGGAAGCATGCAATTCTTTCTCTCTTGATGGATCTATGATTGTTATGAGTAAGGAATTTGAAAGAACTCTTAAGTAAATGCTATATAGAAACTACCTGACATGCAAATTAGGGAAAAGTGCATATATAACTAATAAGCTTTAAAGAAGGGATCCTAGCTTAATGATTAATAAATTTGAAACTAATTAGATCTCCTCTAGGGGTGTGAATGTGTTTTTGGAAATCAAACAGTACAACTAATATGAAGATGAATTAGAATATGTATATTGTAAAATTTGTATGTGTCTTATGTCATTGTAATTCTACTTAAATCTTTGACGGAAAGCAATATTGTTTACTTGGCAAAAGAGTTCATCTAAAATATTTCTTATAAAATTATGCATTAATGCAAATGGTAAGTTTTGAGTATATGGATTGTTTTAGTTTCATGATTTCCAAAGTAAATAACAATTGTTTGATGTATTCCCTTCATGATCATAACAAATATAAATGATATATACCCCTCTATCCTTGATATGCATAGCTTTTAAGGAAAATGAGTTTTGAACCCTATTTATAATAAGGTCTCACATATATTGTGTAGGGGTAGATTATGTCTCAAAAGAGAAAATATGTCATAAATTATTTCTTTTTATAATTGTTACCATAGATAGGAACTCTGATATTGTGAAAGGAAGTGATAATCTCAATTGGTAAAACACACAATTTCATAATATATTGATATTAGTGAGTAAACATGAACACCTTTGAGTTTCAACTTGATGGAATCTTGTTAACAAACTTACTGCATGAAGTGAAAAATCACATAGGTAATTCTTTTTAAAATATGGACTATTAGAACTGAGTTAATCTACACTAAAATTGTAATAAGATAGGATTTATCAAAACTCTTTATAACAAAAGTAGGTGTGCAGTCATTAAATTAGGTTCTAGAGTAGTAATATTGGAATTCTGTTAGATAATAAATTATGACTTATGTGTGATGTATAATTCATTTTATATATTTTGACTTCTAGGAGTAAGTCAAATCTTAGGGGGGGAGGATGTAATACCCCTCTAACCCTAATATAAGTTTTTTGTTTTTGAATGAAGTAAGATCTTTCGATGTTTTCTTATAGCTTAAGTTGTTCATGATACTTGTTTGATATATTCCTATAGTTTGTTTATAATGATTTCATAAACCAGTACCCAAGGATTCTAATATCAGACATACTATCTAAAGGTATAATTTTTATATTTATTTATCTCTATGTATGTATTAAGGAGCTTCAAGACCTTTATGAATATAGTTAGGATGTTATATATGGATATATATAAGCGATTATTTATATTTTCTTCTGTTAAGGTTACTTTTGATGAATCTTGTATGTCACATGATGATTTGGGATATGTCTCATGATTATGTTGATTCATTATTATTATTGATTAGATACTAACCCAATGCTCAAGATTCTAACCTTCGCTAGGATGATTCTACATGCTTGGTGTGTGTGTATATATACATGATGTGTTTGCATGATTCAGGATGAAATCATAGTTACTCACATAGATGAGGTCCACATGATGTATTGATCCTGGTCATCTGTCTGCAATGTCTTATTATATGTATATTTATGCACATGTATTTCTTCTCTGTGATGAAGGTTTGCAGGTACCGGCATCGACTTCACCTGGCTTCACAGGTCTGAGCGTGCTCTCAAATTATTGATGGTTGTTATTATGGAGATAGTACTAAGGCCCTTTCATGAGTCTTCCTTTTTCATTATTCCAATTTGAGAATATTAGGGTTCCTTCTTTGTCAGTCAACCTTTGGGTGAAAAACCCAGATCTAGCACACCCGGTTGGGCATTGTTGTAATTGGTGCCTTGTGATCACTTGCATTCATTTGGTTGTGTTATTTGTTTACTCATTTTATTATTGGAATTATATTGAGATAATTGTACTAAGAGGGGAGGGGTGAATCAGTACCTCTAAAACTTTTCTTGGTTAGCCCATTAACCCTTAGTCATCAGATTGTAATTTAACTTATCTATATGTTCATCTTTCTTTATGCATATGAAATCATATCATACATTCCTTTTGATATGTAGAAATAATAGAAACATTGATGAAATTAGATAACACATGACACAACCTATGATATCGCAGAAAACTCCAATTAAGGAAGTAAAAACTGCGGTGGGGATTGTTACCCAAAAAACTTCACTATCTGCAGATAAGAAGAGCCGGTTAAGGCTTATAATTTGGTCACTTCTGATGACCTACCTTGTTAGGAGTATTATAGTGGAGACCTATTAAGATCTACTTCATTTGAAGCTTTCAGCAACACTGTTAAGTGTGCACTCTATTAAGAGATTTGCAAAGGACGGTTAAGTCCACCTTCTACAAAAGGATTTTAGATGTGATGCACTTGTTAGAATGCAACTACATAAGTCTTTGATCTGATGGAATTTGTGATCTTCAATTTCTGATAATAGATCCTATAAAGCTCCAAAAATACTATTAATCATCCTTCCATGATTGAGTATTACCTTTATCTACTCGTCGGTAGCCTCTATGTGTTCTTTAAAACTGATGTATTTTTTTTATGATCTTTGCATGAATTCTACCTTCTGCTTCTTAGATGCTCTTCATGGCTATCAATTATGAAGAATTCATGAACTCACATTTGAGTATGAACATCTATTTATACTAGTTTAGGCTCAATTCTTGATTCATGCATTCGTAAGTTAACTCTAGATTCAAGATATACAACTTGATCTTGATCTATAGTTAGATATGCTTTAGATCTGTTAGGATGCTTTAAATCATTTACATAAAGCTTGCATGACCATAAAAAATAAATAAAAATTATGTAAATAGAATAACTTTTCTTTATCCACCATGTAAAAACTCAGATCCACTATTTGCGGCATTTCTAACTGTCGGTTCTGACGATTGGTGTTCTTGGTCATCGGTGATCCTTTCTTGAACATGTCGTCGGGTATGCTTGTCAGTTCCTATCAAGTTGTTCTGGAAAAACTGTGTCACTAGCGATGCTTGTCTTCGCTAGTGATGCTTGTCAATTTTATACTTAGATTTTTCTCAAAATATTTGTTCTGTCGGGTATGCTTGTATTTCACTGGTACTGCTTGTGGTTCGTCGGTGATGCTTGCTGTCTACCGGTAATGCTTTCTATCTATGTTTTTCACCAAGTATACTAATGGAAAAATAATGTCATCAATCTCCCCCTTTGACATTAGTATCAAAAACATGATATGTGCAACATACTATGTGTATTAGTATGTACACCTGTGTATACTTTTGCCTTAGTCATTTGAAGGACTCCCCCTATGTATATGTCGGTAAGTGTAAGTGTGAGTGTGTGTGTGTGTGTGTGTATATATATATATATATATATATCCTTTATCTTTTCTTTTTTTTGATATATGTATTGTACATAACTATATACATTGTCTTTTTCTCCTTTTTTGATTCTAAGGACAAAGGTACTTACAACTTTCCAAAAAGGTGGAAATGTGAGGTTTTGACTTCCTCCATCATTTTCTCCCATTTCTCTTTTAGCATTTCTAGAGCCATGTGCTCTAGTTAAATTCATACATGAATATCATAGATTTTTTCTACTACAGACATCTCCGGGGTTGCTACCAGATTTATAGCTTCTGAAATATGTTACTGAAGTATTGTGAGATTTGGTAAGATATGTGCTTGAATTTTTGTGATCTCACCTCTGAATTGGGTCTCAGCATCCCATATTTCCTACCTTAGCCTATTTACCTCAATGACTATGTCATGATGTGCATTTATGCTATCGGCATGAGAGGTTAGGCCTTGTGCACTTGTTGTGACATTTTGATCTATTTCTGCTAATTTGTCACTGTTCTCTTTTGCAAACTTCTCAAGTGTGCACATCTTTTGAACTAAGGTTATTGCCTCAGCAATCATAGGCTCTAGTTCATCACAAATTTGGGAGAGCTTTACCTTGTTCAATGCCACTTCTTGGCTTATCTTATCAATTAACTTGAATTGATATTTCTTCTCTGCTTGTTCTTCCATTGCTTGATCAACTTCTATTCCTTGCTTTGTGATAGAATTAGTAAGAACATAAATCTATTCCTTAATTGAAGTATTTTCATCAATTTTCACTTCAGGAACCAGTTGTTGGAGTATCTCCTTAGCCTTTTCAAGTGCCATGTTTTCTTTGTATTCTTTGATCATCTTGTTGTGTATGGCTTTCCTTTGATAGAGCACTCCAAATTCTTGAAGTTTTTCACTATCCAACGTGGTTATGTCCTAGTTTGGAACTTCAATGACTTCATCACGTGTCACAGCCAATATATCTTTCTTTACTATTTTCTTCTTCTTCTTCTTTGGCTGGTTGGTAGTGGCAGATTGATGTAATACCATTTGCAATGCTTGTGATTGAGTTGATTTGGTTGGTGAGTGTAGAGAGGATGAGGCATCCTTTTGTACCTATTCTATATTCATCGGTAGGTGTGGTGAAGACGTCTCCTCATGTACCTTAGGTGTTTCAATAGATGAATCTTCCTTTTGTTTTAATTCCTCATTTTTCTCTACATTCTCATTCTTTTCTTTCTCTTCAACCTTCTTGGAGATATCCTCTATAGTTTTCTCTGCCTCTTGATGTTGTTCCTTTGATGTTTCTTTCTACTCATTAGTGTCATCCTTCATTTCTGTGTTTTCCAGTATTTGATGCACCTTGATTTTCATCTGTACCCATATCCTTAGGTATATCATCATCTTTCTTGGATGATTTGTCCTGGCTAGAATATATATAGATAGCACCTATCAATATATTCAAATTTGTAGGTGTATTGACAGTTGCAGTGTCAATAGCTTTGTCTTGTTCATTGGTATTAACTCTTGTAGCAGTGATATCTTCATCTTTTTTCATATCTGCTACAGGGTCTTTTCCTATAATGGTGTCGACAATGTTGTCTAACCATGAATCATCATTTATATCCATATCTAAGTTACCTTTAATTGTGAGTTCCTCTTTGGCAACTTCTTCATCTTCCAAGTTAATGTGGATGGATGTATCCAGTACTTGAACATGTTGGCCATCTTTTGACCAATCCTCATCTATATCATCTGATAGTTTCTGGCCTGTGATCTGTACTTCTTCATCTTCCAACTCAATTGTTGAGTTACCTAATTTGTTGATAGGTTCTCTTTCAAGATTTCTTTCTTTTGTAGGTTTTAATATCCCACTCCATATTTTATGAGTGTTTGCCTCCAGCTCGATGAGTTTTGCTTGAAGAAATTTGTAGGCTCTCATTTTTGGTAAGAATTTCTTTGTATATTTCTCCATGAATTCATTGATTTCTTCTTTTGAGGATTCAGGCATAAGAGAAACCAATACTCTTTCTCTAATCCTTTTCTCTTGTTGAAGTGCATTAGTGAATCTAGAAGAAATCTTATCTAACAACTCTTATGGAACATCTTGTGAATGGTATTGCATGGGAACATAATAGTGTTTGCACATTTTTGCAATTAGTGCATCCTCTATCTTATCTTGGTCTACTTTATCCCATTGTAACCATTTCTTGATTTTTGGATGTCTAATAGATGCAGCTTTAGAAATGTATTTACATGCGTCATCAATGTTATCAGACAGTAATGTAACCTTTTCCTTTTCTTTTGCTAATCTGACAGTGTCAGGTTCATCCATTGCTGAATCTTCCAATTCTTCATCTGTCTGAACATACTTTCTCCTTTTTTCAGGTGTTCTAGCTGGTTGTTTAGCCTTTGTAGGTGTTGGTTTCCTCTTGTACACCTTCCCTTTTACCATAGGTGAGGGACTAGTATCCTTAGCCATTTGGCTTCTTGTTCTATACTTTTTGGTTGGAGGAGGAGGTGGTGAATCAGATTTCTCTTTTTCTGATTCTTGTTGCTCTGTTGTTTCACCAATGGGAAGCTATTCCTTGGTGTCTTCCTCCTTACTCTATTCTTCATCCTTACCCTGTTCTTCTTCTTCTCCATCAGAATATATGTTCAAGGTCTTCTTTATGTTTTTCACCATCCTCTTAGACTGCTTTACAACCTTTTTGACAACAAGTGTTGATTTAATTTTATGTTTGGCTTCCTCATATGTACCAAACCTCAATTGTTTGTTTTCAATGGGTTCATTCAATAATGCCTTTATTTCTTCTGTTGCTAACCCAGTTTTGATTTCATATTCAAGATTTTCTAACCAAGATTTCCTTGGAACTACTGCTTGAATGTAGGTGAAGTCAGTATCCACCATAAAACAAATGTCATCTTTTTATTCCTCAATTAGTCTTTCAGGAATTCTATTCCTTGCTTGTAGCATATCCTTAATTGCCTTAAAGTACTCATGCATAACATTGTCAAAGTCTATGCCTAGTGTTTCAATGAATTCACTAATCTGCATGGTTACTGGTCTACTAGTGTCCCATGCTACTTTTCCAATTGAAGGAAAGTATTCTTCAAAGTATAATAATATACATAGAATGAGGGAGCTAAACTTGCATGTGTTTGTCCGTGAAGACCTTATGGTGCACATGTTCTCCTCAAATTGGTGCAATAGGATCTCTGCTAGATCCATCTTCTTCCCCTGTTTGATGATTTTTTAGGCTATGCTCATTGTTATGCTAGAGATGCTATTCATTCTGCTAGCTTGAAATATCTTGTATCCAACTACACAAGCACCAAATTTTAGCTCTACGTCGGTGATAGTGTTTACCTTCAGTGCCCTCTTGTCTGATTTAGCAACGGTTAACTTTTCCACTTCTGCAAGAGAAGGATGTTTGTGAGCTTGAGGTTTGTCGATTGTTGGATAGCCTATCACTATGTGTATAAAATCTTTGGTTATAGCCTTTGGTTTGTTCAACCACAAAGTGTTATTATGTACTCTGCTTAGAACAATATTAATCCATTCTATTTTAAAAACCTTTGGGAAATGAAGTGCATTTGTCAGAAATTTTACTTCTAAGTGTTTATACTCTTCTTTGAGCTTGCCACTATCATCACAAAGTGCCTTATAGCCATTATCAAGGTCTAGATCTCCTATCTCTGAGATCTTACAATGAATGTAGGACCTTATGTCCTCGACTAGCAAAACCCTAGGAGGGATTCGCAAAAATGCTCTAGAATCATCAAGTTGAGAGGCTATCTCAGGGTGTAGCTTATACTTTGGTTTAGCACATGCCCCTCTTTTAACAAGCTTAAAAGGTTTCTTTTTGTTTTCCTTAAGTTTCTCTACCCTAAAACTTGATGCCATCATTTTCTGAAATTTAGGGCTTTTCCATAAATTAAAACAGTGCTATCAGTGAGTGAATGAACTTACTGATTTTCTATGATCTCCTTTGAATTTGTATGCTCAGTGAATGACTTCTGTTGGGTCACTTCTCAAACTGCTTGTAATCGCTCTGCTCTACTCAAAAATCATAGGTGCAAAAATGAACTTACCCATCGGGATTTTATTCCCTTTTTGGTGCCCTAAGTTGTCATTAATGCTTACCAACTTCGTCAGTTTATGAAGACTACCTTCATCAGTAAATACATTCATAACTCCTCTGGTATCTTTGCAAAGCATCGGGGTAGCTTAGCGGTTTTGGAGACTTCACTGATGATTGTCGGTGATATTGCGACAACAGCTTTTGTAGATTCAGTGTATACCGATACTCGTCAGGTTACACACAACTTGTGTAATGACCGATTAATGAAGGGTGCTCCCCTTAATACCACAAACACATAACATAAACAGAGAAACAACAACAATATGCAAGAACAAAAAATTGGCTTCTTATTATCTCCACAAATGTGGAATTACAAACTTTCAGAATTAC
>MU228546.1:1874601-1891565 GCA_018584345.1 Thuja plicata
GAATGAATCATATTTAATTAAATAAATTTAATTAAATAGATAGAAGAATATAACAAATATAATTAATTAAAATTAACTATAATGTTATGGGAATATTAATTAAATTAATATAAGGACGATTTTGGAAGTCTACAGTTACATTTAATGATGTACTGCAACAATAATGTATTCTCTCTTGATGAAAGGATCAAAGGAAATTGTTTAGAAATGGTAGGTTAGTGATTGGAATTATTAATAATGATTAGTTATGAAATAATGAAACAAGATAGTAACTTGATAGTAATGTTAAGGGTTGGTTCATGTTTATGGGTTAATGAAGTACCTAGCATAATGTCTACCTTATTAATACTAATCTCTTACCTAAATGTTTAGAGGAAAGTGGTACAAAGGATAATAGATATTTATAAAATCAATATGATCTAATGGCATCAGTTGATAAAAGGAATGATGATATTAGACGATTAACTTGTGTTTAATTAAAGAAACAAGTTAGGGAAATTTACCTTGGTGCATTAAAAGTAATGTAGATGTTTTAAGCTCATAATTAAATGGATATCTTATGCATATAAATAGTTTAGATAATTTTACTTTAGTAGTGACATTAGGGAACCTGTGAGGACTTAAGTTGAATAAATCTTGCATTCAAGTTGTAGAAAATTATTTTTTTATTTTAGAGATATGAAGTACAATGATGAATATTATTCTAGTTAAACAAAAAAAAAATATTTTCATCTTATAGATATTTTATGTCCTGTCCTCTCGGGTTGCCTAGTGGGACGTTACAGGAGTAGATGTTTTATACTAAAGGATAATAGAAATGGTAAACTTGATGCTAAAGGAGAAGAAGGCATATTTCTTGGATATTATACTAAGAGTAAGGCATACAAATTTTTGAATTCGAACACTAACCAAATTGTGGAAAGTGTGAATGCTAGAATTGATGAATATGCAGAAAGAAATGAAGCTAAAAGAATGATTTATCCTAAAAGTTACAGATCATTCACCTATCCTAAAGAGGAGGATTCTAATGAAACTAAAAATGAAGTTGTTGAGTAATAGTCTGCACCTGCCGAGACACAGAATGAAATTGCCAGGCAATAGGAGGTGATTGCCGAGCTATCTGATGGAGATGCTGAGTCACAGTTTCACCCTGAACTGAACTTGAATGATCAAACTAAAGTTGAAAAAGAGCCTACTTTGGCAAAATACGTAAGAAGGCACCATAAACATGATCAAATCATAGGAGAAAAGGATTCACAGTTATGAAAAGAGGAAAATTAAGAGAAGACACATGTTTGCTATGTGATTTTGAGCCTAAGACGGTAAAAGATACTTTGGACAATGAAGACTAGATTCAAGTGATGAATGAAGAGATAGACTAGATTGAAAAGAATAAGACATGGACACTAGTACCGAGACCTGACAAAAAAAATGTAATTGGTACAAAGTGGGTATTCAGAAATAAGATGAATGAACATGGAGAGGTGACAAGGAATAAAGAAAGAATGGTACGCAAAGGTTATGCACAAGAGGAAAGAATTGACTATGGAGAGACATTTTCCCTAGTTGCAAGATTGGAGGGTGTGAGAACTCTACTTGCATATGCAACCTACAAAGGATTTAAAGTCTATCAAATGGATGTGAAGTCAACATTTCTAAATGGGATATTAGAAGAGGAAGTATATATTGAACAAGCTGATGGATTTGTTGACCCAAGTAAGAGGAACGTGGTTTGTAGACTACACAAGGCATTATATGGACTGAAACAAGCACCTAGAGCATGGTATGAAATATTCCACAATTATCTAATGAAAATTGGATTTGCAAGAAAAAATGACAATAACAATCTCTATTTGAAAATAGAGCAAGGTAAAGGAATTTTATTGGCTGAAATTTTTGTTGAAGACATCATATTCAGTGGACAAGATATGATATGTAAAGCATTTTCAAAAGAGATGTAAACTAAATTTGAAATGTCTATGTTTGGTGAGATAAAATTATTTGTTGGATTACAAATATATCAAATGAAGAATGGTATCTATATTACTCAATTAAAATATATCCAGGCGATACTAAAAAATTTTTGGTATGGAAGATTCAAAACCAGTGAGTACACCCATGGATACTGGACAGAAGTTAACAAAGAATGATGATACAAAAGAGGTAAACCAAACACTGTATAGATCAATGATTGGTAAGCTGCAATATGTTGTACATAGTAGACCTGATATTGCATTAGGAGTTGGAATTGTTGATAGATTTTCTGCTAATCCAAAAGAGACACATATAATGGCAGTGAAAAGAATTCTGAGATATTTGAAAGGTATAGAAGACTATGGCCTATATTCCAAAAGGAATGAAAAGTTTGAACTCAGAGTCTATACTGATTCTGACTAGGCTAGTAATTTTGATGATAGAAAAAGCACCACAGAAGGAGTATTTCTTTTGGGGAAAAGATTAGTTTCTTGGACAAGCAAGAAATAGAATTGCACCTCACAATCTATAGCTAAAGCCGAGTATGTGGTAGCAACAGTTAATTGTTCAAAAATTGTGTGGTTGAAGATACTACTAAAAAGTATGAAGGAGGAGATCACAGAACCAGTTGTCATATATTGTGATAAAATGAGTGCCATTAATATTTCTAAAAATCATGTAATGCACTCTAAGATAAAACATATATCTATCAAGTATCATTACTTGAGGGAGCTAGTTCATAAGAAGGAAGTGAGACTGGAATATGTGAACACTAAGGAATAGTTGGCAGACATATTTACAAAAGCATTACCCAAGGATGCTCATAAGTATCTAAGAGGTAAATTGGGGGTGAGTCCCCTAGCAGAGGCTAACTAGTGTTGAATGATACTATTGCATCAAATTTTTTAATTAGAACACTTGACACATTGATGCACAGTAAGTCACATTTTTAGGATGTTGCCTAAAAATTGTGAAGTAGAAGACAAGAACAGAAAAAGAAGATCAGTTATACACAAAGATGACAGGAACAACATGATACAAATATTAGAATAGAATAATCTACATAATGAAGATGTCGACATCTTTGGAATTATTGTCAAGAGGGAGATTATTGCTAAAACAACATATACAAGGGAGATAAACAAAAAATATGACAGAGATATTACTGAAAGATGGAGCTGAACAGTAATAGAAAACATTTCAGTGTGATTATAGACACAGAGGGAGTTAGAATGAAGCTAAAGACATTAATGAAGATTTGTTCATATCAGGAACACATGCACTTTTTGGATTGTATGGTAACTTTGGTTGGAAATTATTGTTTTACATTTTAGTGTTGCCATCAATGCCAAAGAGGGAGATTGTTGGAAATATTGCTACAATGTAGACAATTGTTATTTTGTCATTGATGTCAAACCTTAACTATTGAGACTATTGCTGCATGTTTGAGTACCTTATCTATTGATTGATGAAGATTTGAAAAGAATGGGATAACAAGAAGACCAAGGAAATGGTTGAGTTATGAGTATACACAAGGGTACTTGATCATTTGGCACTTTGGCAAAGTGATACATTATTTATCTATCACTAACAGTTCACTGGAAGGTCGATGCTGAGAAAAGCAAAGTCGATTATGAGCAAAGTGAAAGGTGATGCTGAGAAAATAAAATATGATGTTGAGCACTAGTGAAATGCTGAAGGAGATAAAGGAAGCCAAGCAATAGTATTTTTTTAATTGATGAGATTTGAGATCTATGGCCGACATAGTTGATTTTATTGGGATATGTATTGTTAATTAAGATTGGTCCACACTCATTTAACGCACAAGAAACCATTATTAGCGCATGGATTCAATGTTTAATTATTGACTGTATTGGAGAAGAAAATTAAATATAATGATGGAAAGATCTGTTGGATCTGACCTAACCTAAGATCTACGATCTTGATTAAGCGGAAAAATATTTATCTAACCTAGATGAAGAGGTATAATATAACCTATTGTGGTTATTGTTATTGTATCCAAGTAAGGATAAGTGGAATGAAAAGTATTGCATGGTTAATTGACTGATTGGTAAAGACCTAGTAGAGAAGGCTAAGCAGAGAAGTGAAGTGATTGCTTGATGGATTTCCAATCAGATCTAAAGTTTGAGATGAAAATGGAGGCCACTCAGTGAATTAACATTAGAGCTGAAATTGGATATGGATTTGCAAAGTAAGTTGTATGTATCATATCACACCTACTGATTACTTTCTAACCATTGTATCATTTCAAATCCTTTAACCAGGTTGACCTAACAGCCATTGTGTAAATCCTTTGAACAAGGTGACATTCAGATTGGAATGTTCTAAGTCCTCTAACAAGGCCACTCCTAAAAGGGTGATTAAATCCTTTAACCAGGTCACATTTGACAGTGTGTTTTTTAACCTTTAACAGGGTAGGCTCCTAATAGGGCATCACTTCAGAAGAGTGAAATTTTGGTAGCATGTTACTGGTGGTTTTTCCAATATTGGGTTTCCACGTTAAATGATGGTGTCAAAATGTGTGAATGTTATTATTATGTTTTACTGTTAAGTATCTGTAAGCTTATTTCATTAGTATAGTAAACTGCACACTTTATTTATTTATTTCTATCGAGTAGATCTGAGTTGTCAAAGTTGGTTTAAAGTTTTATATGAGCACATCTAGACCTGACGATATCTGATTCACCCCCCCCCCCTTTCAGTTATTCTAAATTCATCCTAACATAGCCTACCACCCACCTGAAAGGGATATTGTAGGTGCTCTCAATGGTTACATGACAATTTTGAACCAACTTGACCATTTGGGAGTTGGTTTTCAAAAGGTTGTTAAGTTTGCTCAAAAGTTGCTTGACAACTTTTGAGCAACTTTTACATTTTTTGCAATTTTTCAAATCTAGTGACCAAACTTAGTGATGATGTTATTTTTGTGATCCCTAGTGGATCCAAATGTTAAAAAATCAAAAATAAACTATTCCTATGGTTTTGGATCATTAATGACTCATAGTTAACAAAGGGCTCATATCATGCCAATATTGGAACTATGGCCTTACAAGGTGATCTAGAGATTAACCCAATGTCTAAACATTACTAAAAGCCTCTTAGGACCTTGAGAGAACCCTTAGGTTCCATAGGAACACTTGGTTCATTTAGGGTGCTCCTACACCATACTCCCCATGAGATTTGAACTCAAGTTCCTACTTGAGGATAGCTGATCAACAATGGTTCCATGTTGTTGGACCTAGTTCTCTGTCATCCAGGTAGCATCTATTGGAGGGAGTCCTCTCCATTTCACTAAGTACTACATGTACTTATTCTTTCTTGTCTACTTCAATACTTTGGTTTCCAAAATGGTGTCTATTTCCACTTACTTTCTTGGTGGAAGATCTGTCACATTAGTGTCCATCATCTTTGACTTGTGATCCCTGCACATTAGCAATGTATGCAACACACTTGTAAGGAGTGAGGTCTGCAATATTAAAATTAGGAGAAATAAGTAAAGCGGGGGGCAAGGAAATCTCACATGCTTTTTCACCCATCTTGGTGATGATTGTGCAATGACTGATTTTCTTCATGTGTAACTTTGAATATCTACCTTTAGGGAGTCTCTCCTTCCTTAGGTATGCCCATACCTTATCTCCAACTTTGAATTAAATTTATCTTCTCTTCTTGTTTGCTTGTGCTTTGTATTTCATAGTTGACTATTGCAGTGACTCTTTTACTTCTATCTTCACTTTAGAGATTAGTTTGGCCAACTCCTCTCCTTTTGCACTCACTCTAAAATTAGATGGTTACTCTATTAAATCCAATGGACCTTTAGGATGAAGTCCATACACTGTTTGAAATGGTGTCTTTCCAGTGGACCTCTTCATGGATTCATTGAATGCAAATGTTTCCTGAGGTAGGATCATGTCCCAACTTTGTGTATACTGTTTGGTTAGGCATCTCAAGATATTACCAATTGATCTATTTACCACGTCCATTTTCCCATTTGTTTGAGGGTGGTATGTTGAACTATAAGTTAGGTTTGTGCCCAATGTCTTGAAGAGTGTCCTCCAAAAATGACCCTAAAACTTCACATCTCTATTAGACACTATTGATTGTGGTAGGCCATGTATCCTAACCACTTCATTAAATAATAGGTGTGCTATATGGGAGGCATCATTTGTGCTCTTGGAAGGAACAAAGTGCACCATTTTACTAAATCTGTCCACTATTACAAAAACACTTTCATAACCCTGCTTTTTCCTTGGCAAACCCATAACAAAATCCATTGAAATTGATTCCCATGGCCTAGAGGGAATTGGTAGGGGTTGATACAATCCTTGGTTAGTGGATAAACCCTTTTCTTGCTAGAAAATAGTACAAGATTCAACAAATTTCTTGACTTCATTCCCCATGTTTGGCCAAAAATAACTTCTTTTCACTAATTGAGTGGTCTTATCTATTCCAAAATGTCCTCCCAAGCCACCACAATGTTTTTATTTAATGATATATGTTCTCATGGAACATTTAAGAATGCACAATTGGGATCCTTTTAACAAGAGTCCATTCTAAATCAAAAAATTAGAAAATTCAATATGGTATTTACCAACCATTTTAGTGCATACCTCAAAAACTTCTCCAAATTCTAGATCATTAGTATATAGGTTCTTTAGGAAGTCAATCCCTACACCCTAAATTTGAACCTCCTCAACTAATCCAATCCTCCTGCTTAGGGAATCAGCTACTTTGTTTGCCACTCTTTTTTGTGTTTAATATTGAAGGTATATGCCTGCAGCTGCTCTATCCATTTGATGTGTTTGACCCCAAGCTTCTCCTCACTGTTTAGGAAACTTAAAGCATGGTTATCAGTATAAACAATGAATTATTTAGGGAGTAAATAGTGTCTCCACTTTTTCAAGGCTTGCACCATTGCATAAAGCTCTAAATCATAAGTAGAATACCTCCTTTTGGCATCATTCAATTTTTATGAGAAAAGTGCTATAGCCTTACCTTCTTGGCTCAAGACTGCACCTATAGCCAAGTTGCTTACATCTGTTTCAAGTATAAATACCTTGTTGTAATTAGGGAGTACTATGATTGGGTGTTGTGCCACCCTATTCTTAAGATATTGAAATACATTTGCTACTTATTTAGTCCACTCAAATCTAGTCTCCTTTCCACCTTGTATTGTGTCCAACATAGGAGCACACACATGGCTAAAATTCTTTATAAATTTTCTATAAAAAGTTGCTAAACCATGAAAGCTTCTAACATCACCGTGGTTCTTTGGTGGAGTCTAGTTGACTATTGTTGCAGCCTTCTCTGGATCCATTTTGACAGTGCCTTGGGAGATGAAAAATCCTAGGAAGATGAGTTCCTTCTTCATAAACATACATTTTTCCAAGTTAATCACTAACTTGTGCTGATGGAGTCTCCTTAGAACCTCCTCAACATGATCAAGGTGTTCCTCCTTGCTATGACTGTAAATTAGAATGTCATCCAAATAGATGACCACAAACTTTCCAATAAAATCAATAAATACCTCATTCATGAGTCTCATGAATGTACTAGGAGCATTAATCAAGCCAAATGGCATAAAAATCCACTCAAAAAACCTTCATTTGTCTTAAATTTTGTCTTCCATTCATCTCCTGGCTTAATCCTGATTTGATGATAGACTGATTTTAAATCAATCTTAGTAAAGTACTAAGAAGTGCCTAATTGGTCCAGAAGATCTTCCATTCTTGGAATGGGGAACCTATATCTTATTGTTATTTTGTTTAGGGCTTTGTTTTTAGTGTACAATCTCCATTTTCCATCCTTTTTAGGGGCTAAAACTGATGGGAGAGCACATGGAATGAGACTCTTTTGGATGAATCCCTTCTCTAACAGTTCATTTACTTGTCTTGTAATCTATGCATGCTACACTGGTGTCATCTTGTATGAGGCTTTTTTAGACAAAGAGGAGCCAGATATTAAGTCAATTTGGTGACTAATATCTCTCAAGGGAGGGAGGGTTGTGGGCAGGTCACTAGCAGTGACACCACTATATTTTGTGAGTAACTTCTAAACTTGATTTGGTATAGGATCATCATTATTAGATCTTACATTATCCTTAGGCTTGGATATTAGAACATAAGCTTCAGCTTTAGGCTCTCTCAATACTCTTAGCATTTCCTTTTCCCCCATGGTTATGACAGTAGGTTCCCTATTTGTTTTGGTATCAGGAAGGGGCTTCATAGTGAAAGTTTTTCCATCTTTAGTGATGGAGTAGGTGTTTTTCCTAAAATGGTGTGTGGCATCTACATCATACTGCCAAGGCTTGCCTAGAAGAATATGGGAGGCATCCATCTCCACAAAATCACAAATAACTTTTTCTTTAAAATCTTCTATTGAAAATTCTATCCATGCTTGTTCAGTCACTAAGGTTTGTTGACCCTTTGTTAGCCAAGGGACATGTTAAGGAAAAGGATGAGGTTTCTTAGGGAGTTTTAACTTCTGTAACATTTCACAACATACTAGATTTTCCTTTGAGCCAAAAACTATAAGTAAACTACATACCTTCCCATTGCATTTGATCTTTTTCAGGAAGAGATTCTTTCTTTGAGGAGGTTCTTGGCTTTGTGGAACTTGAAGGAAGACTTTTCTCATCATCAAACATGCTCCTTCCTCTAGTTCTAAGTCCCTTGCATTAGCATTGTCTTCTTTCTTGTCCTCTTGAATGAGTTGAGCTCTTCTTTCACCTTGGTTATTGTTATTTCTCTTTTCAGGGCATCTTCATGCATGGTGTCCCAATTTATTGCAGCGGTAACACCTTAATGGTTCATTTCCTCTTCAAGTGTTTATCCTTCCCCTATTGAAGGGTCTTCTCCCTCTATAGTTACCTTCAAAGTTTGTATCACTATTTTCTTTGTCTCCTTGTTCAGGGGTCCTACTGCTATTACCACTCTATTGCCCTCTATTCCAAGAGGTTCCTCTCTCTCTGAAGTTCTTCCCACTATCATTACTCTTCCCTTTTCCAAACTTCTATTTTCTCTTCCATTTTTCCTCTACCTTGAGTGCCATTTGATAGCACTTGTTCACTGTGGTAGGGTAGTGTAGGCTAAGTTCCTCTTGAATGGATACTTTGAGACCATTCATATATCTTGCCAATTTCTCTTCCTCATCTTCTGCCACATTTGTCTTCATACACAATTTTAGGAACTCCTCGGTCTATAGGCCTATATCCATATCCTTTTTTTTACGCTTTGCATCCTCCTATGGAGTTGAACCCCATAGTCTTTAGGAACATAGGTCTCCTTGACCAATGCAATCATTTTTTTCCATGAAGAGATCATACTCTTCCCATTCTTCACCCTCTCTGTTTTGATGAAATTCCACCAAGTTAGGGTTGCTCCCTTCAACTTGGATCTTGTTGTTTTCACCCTCTTCTTCTTAGGGATGTCTTCAAACTCAAAGAAACTTGTCAAAGCCTCTATCCAATCCAAGGCCAAATCTGCATTCATCTTCCCATTAAAAGTTGGCAAATCCAACTTCTCATCCATGGTTCTTCTCCCCATAGGTTTTAAGGCATCTATGAAAAGTCTCTATTTTGCAGGAATGTTCACATCCTGATTAGGGTTTTCATCCTCTGAATCACTTCCCTCTTCACCACCAGAAGTATCTCCTTTACCCCTCTCTACCTTGTTTTCCAATTCATGGATTCTTCTTGTCAAGGCTAGATTTTCTTCCCTCTGTTCTCTCACCATATTTTCTAGTTCAATATTTGTAACCCTTGAAGCGATATATTCATCCTTAGGAGTAGACATATCTCTGATACGACTTGATGCAAAGTGGGAAACTGGAAACCTCTAAGTGATCCAAATAGGGCAATGTACCCCAAAATTTCTTGATTCAGAGCCAAAGTGCTTCAAACTTATCACAAGTGTGGGAAAAGGAATTGGTTAGGCTATCACAACCTCAACACCCAGAGGGAAACCTAATCAGTAGGTTTTACCAATCCTACTACACCAACTACCAAGAGTGGCTTTAGGAGCACTTGACTCAAATTCTTAACAATACCCCCAAAATGAATTAAGGGACCAGGGGTGACCTATACTCATAGGTGGGGTCTATGTAGGTCTCTAACATTTAGTTCCAATGGTTCTTTCACTCAAATACAATCCATATGACATGGTTGCTTCACAAACCCAAGGCTATTCTTGTAGCCTTTTTCAGAAGGAAAATTGACCTTAATTGAGATTCTTATACATAACCCCCTTTATTGATTAGGGAGTCAGGGACCCTTTATGGCCTAAGACCTTGGACTTAAACCCTAGAACATGGAAATGAGAAAGAGACAAAATGATACACACAATTTCTTTGGCAATTAGGGATAATTAGGCCTCCATTTACACTAGAGGTAGCTTTAGGATGCATCCAAATATCAAAAAATGATTGGATCATGTGAGGATGTATACAAGGGCCTCTTCCTTTGATTTAGAGCCTCTGATAAAATCCCAAGTGAGAGTTATGACTATTGTCCTAATTCTAGATGGGTGCATACATAAGGATATACACCTAGGGCATCACTTCAACTCCATCTCCCTACATTTTAAAGAACCTATCTTGCAGAATCTTAAATAGCATCATACAAAAAATATTTCCACCAAGGGTCATTGAATTCCCATGGTGGAAAGTGGAAATACACTTAATTTTCTTAGAAACCCTGAATTAGGGCCTACAACCCAGGAAGTGAGTTTGTAAATTCAATAACTTCCAAACCAAGATCTATCAACACATGAGACCAAAATAAAATGAAGGAAGATTCACAACACCAACCCTTGGTGTTATATTTTCATGTCCTTCTGTCCATACCCTATCGTACACAATGACTGTCTCTCAGGAATGCAAGAAAATGGTTATTTTTATTAATTTTCACATGCCAAATTACATGATCAGCCTACCACCTTCCTCAAAGGGCTATTTTAGGCACTCCCAAAGGTTACATGACAATTTTTAACTGACTTGACTATTTGGGAGTTGGTTTTCAAAAAGTTAAGTTTTCTCAAAAGTTGCTTGACAACTTTTGAGCAACTTTTACATTTTTTTGCAATTTTGAAAATCTAGTGACCAAACTTGGTCATGATGTTATTTTTGTGATCCCTAGTGGATCCAAACATTAAAAACTCAAAAATAAACTATTCCTAGGGTTTTGGATCATTAATGACTCATAGTTAACCAAGGGCTCATATCGTGCCAATCTTGGAACTATGGTCTTACAAGGTGATCCAAAGATTAACCCAATGTCTAAACATTACTAAATGCCTCTTAGAACCTTGAGAGAACCCCTAGGTTCCATAGGAACACTTGGTTCATTTAGGGTGCTCCAGCACCATTTTCTCTACTGGTGCAGGAGAACCTTAAGGTCTTAGGGAAGATCTTTGCATATTTTGGCTTGTAGGTGGTTCTAGCCAACCACCAAGGTAATAAGGACTAAGGATTAATTCCCAAGTTTGATTTGGTGTGTAATTAGAGGTAGGATTTTTTTAGTCATGTGTTTTGTGTGTTCAATTAGGCTCTAATGCTTAAGTCCTAGAATAGTCAACATGGGTAAAAGTTTGACCAAGACTCCAAAATGGAGTGGAATTTATAATTTTGATGTTTTTAAGTGTTTTGGGATCCAAGGGATTGATTATGGATTGAGTTATGCAAGGTAGGACAGTTGAATGTCAAATGTGCAAAAAGTTGTAAAAGTTGCTCATGACAACTTTGTAACTTTGCAAAGTTGTCGTGACAACATTTCCTAAAATCTAAAAAATGGCTTTAATGGTGCTTAAATTCTGACCTAGGGGTCAAAAAATGTGGGGATAAACTATTTAAGTCTATACAAACCCTAATTTAAGGGTTGGATGTGTTAGTGTATGAACTATGTTTTGGAAAGTAAAGATTTTGACTATGTTTTTTTAACAGAGCCTTCATCCAGACCTTTAATGGATTGAATGGATTGATCTAATGCATTGAGCATTGAATACTTGTTATGTAATTAATTTGTGTAGTGTTATTTTGGTATTTTGGAACTTTTTTTAATCATTTTATAAATTCTTTAAGTTTCACTGGTTCGTTGTCTGGTTTAGAGCTAGTCATGTAAAAATGAGTTCCACTTGAGTTCCCATGGTTGAAATTCAATGGCCACTTGGAATAAAGTAGGGGAAAATGTAAGTAGTGTAAATATGTATTTTAGATTTTGTGTGTGTAGGGGAGTTAATTGTTCCATTAAGCCCTAGGTGAGTATAGTGGTATTCTGGCTAGGAGCTTGAACAGAACAAAAGCAAGAGAGCTTGCTAGATGGATTGGTTTGAGCCAATAAATGGTGGAAGAGTGTAGGGAAATATGTCCTTGATATGTTTATGCAAGGGTAAGATCAGAGGAGGCCATTAGAGAAACTAATGAAAGCAAAGAAACCTGACTAGACTGCATGCGCTAGAAACACTTAAAAATAGGGGTTTTCTAGAAGTCCTATGTATGGACAACTTGGGGACTTAAAAAGTAGGAAATTATAGAGCCTAGGTTGACCTCATAAAGAATCCATAGTCAGTTTAGTGGGTTACTAAGGATAATTTGGAGGAAATCAAAGATTTTAGTTTCTAGGAGGCCTAACTAGGCTAAAAAGGCTACAAGGCCTAAAATCAAGAAAAAAGAAGAACTCGATGGAAAAACATTGGAAGAATCCATAAAAGTGGATCAAAATTGGTTGAAAGTGAACAAGGAATAGTTAGGACAAATTCTCCTATATATAAGAAAAAATTGGGAGCAAATTGGCTTGATTGAGCCTATGGGTGTATAGTTGAATTGGGTAGGATATGAAGAGAATTTGAAGTTGGTAGAGGGATCTAAGAAGAATAGGGGACTATAGGTGTGTCCTCTAGTTAGGGTAGAGATAGGTACCCTAGGAAAACCAAAGATAAGATCTTGAAAAGAAAAAGAAATCTCTTAGGAGTTAGAGATCCCCATTAAAGTGGTATTAGGGCCATTGAAAGGCTTGGGAAGTGGATAGTGTATGACAGAAGGAAGTGAACACATTGGAGAAAGCACCATTGTGACCAATGCATAATTGGAAAGAGACTTGTTAGAGAAACAAGTCAATAATAGACTTATAGAAGAAGATATGGAGGAGATGAAGAAGAAGTTGGCAGAAATTGTAGAGACTGCAAGTAAGATGAAGGAACAAATAAGAGAGGATAAAGAAAAAGGAAAGAGTCATGTTGAAGAGGAGGTAGAACCAAAAATAGACCCTCCATTACATGAGGAACCTTTCCTCAAATCCCTCAAGGAACTAATTGGAAAATAATCAGAAGGTATCCCTATATTCTCTTGCCAAATGGATGTAGAATTGGTGATGGAATGGATTGAGGGTATGGAAAATAACTTTGAGTGTGATGGAATCATAGAGGCATGGAAAGTAAAGATAGACAAATCAAGATTGAAAAGACAATAATTAACTTGGTGGAAGTTCTTGCAAGAGGAAAGAGAAAGAGAAGGGAAGAATCCAATAGCCAATTGGAAGGATATGGTGGCTAAGGTGAAGAAAAATTACCTACCAGAGGATTATGACATCCAACTACACAAAATAATATACAATATCACACATAAAGATCTAAATGTGGCATCCTACACTGAAGAATTTCAAAATCTATGCCTTAGGTCTATGGTGAAAAAGGTAGAGAGCATTAAAGTGGATAGGTATCTCAATGGAATTAGGTGGAAAATTCAAGAAGAGTTAAGCCTCTTTACCTTAACTTCTATCCATGGTTGTTTTCAAATGGCCCTTAAGGTAGAAGAAAAACTCAAAACTAAGCAAGAATCAAACTCTAGGGGTAGTGAAAGAGGTAGAGACTCTAGAGGAGGACATAGAGGAGGTTCTAGTGGTAGAAGAAACGAGACCAGAGGCCAAGGAGACTCCAAGTTTGTTGAAAAAAACCCACAAGTCAAAAAATAGAGGAGGATATAACAGAGGAAGAGGTTTTCATAGTGGTGGAAGAGGCAGATAGGTGGTTTTGGAAGAAGCACACATTTTTCTTTAATGAAGTGTTATAATTTTGGCCAAATGGGTCACCCTTCTTATAGGTATCTGAACAAGCCAACATATTCACAAGGTGAAAATAAAATTACATATGTGCAAGAAGAAGACATGACCAAACAGTTTAAGATAAGTATGGATTTAGAGAAGGGAGAGAACCTAATGCTTAGGAGGATTTTGAACAAAGAACCTACAAGGTATGAACACAAACAAAGGAGGGATCTTTTTAGGGTCAAGTGTAAGAATCTTGTCAAGGTGTGTAGGGTCATAATAGACTCAGGGTGTACTGATAATGTGATCTCAGAGGAAGCAATGCATAAGTTAAAATTGACTAAGACACCTCATGTTTGTTCTTACAAAGTAACTTGGTTGAATAAGGGGCAAACCATATTGGTCAATGAACATGTATGGGTTGATTTCACCATAGGAAAGTATCAAGAAAAGATACTTTGTGATGTGATACCAATGGATTCATGACATCTGTTTCTAGAAAGACCATGGAAATATGATAGGCAGGTAGTCCACCATGGAAAGGAGAATAAGTATTCATTAAAGAAAAATGGAGTAACTTATAAGATATAGCCTTTGATAGACGAATATATAGTGGAGAAGATGGAATCCAATACTCTTCTAATGAGTGGGAAAGAATTCCTAAAATACATGAAGGAGGAAGAAGGAATTGGTTATGCAATCTTGGTGATACCAAAGCAGGAGGAGATACCCAATCAAGCACCTATTCATAGAGAAGTCAGACAATTGTTAGATTGGTTCCAAGACATCATATATTAAGGGAAAATAGATAAAATACCTCCAAAAAGAGAAATCAATCATCAGATTGATTTTATGCCAAGGGCATCATTTCCAAAGAAAGCTACCTACAAGATGACACCTGAGAAGAACAAAGAGATTGCAAGGCAAGTGCAAGAGATTTTGGACCAGTGTATGATAAGAAAGAGCATCAGTCCATGTGATGTTCCAGTGGTATTAGCTCCTAAGAAGGGACATAAGTGGAGAATGTGTACTGACTCTAGGGTAATAAATAGGATAACAAAAGGTATAGATTTCCTATTCCTAGAATAGAAGACTTAATGGATTGCTTAGGGGGTGCTAAATACTTCTCAAAGATTGATCTTAAAACTGGATATTATCAGATTAGGGTGAAAGAGGGGGATGAATGGAAGTCAGGTTTTAAAATGATAGAGGGATTATATGAGTGGTTAGTAATTCCATTTGGGGTTACAAATACAACTAGTACTTTTATGAGGGTCATGAAAGAAGTCCTAAAGGATTACATAGGGGTATTTGTGGTAGTATACCTAGATGATATCCTCAATTTTAGAAAAACAAAGGAAGAACACATGAATCATGTAGAACTTGTGTTGAAGAGACTCCAAGAAGAGAAGCTCACCATAAATCTTGAAAATAAAGATTTTATGAAACAAGAACTAGTATATCTAGGATTTGTAGTATCCCAAGGTGACTTGAAGATGGATAAAAGAAAATTTGAAGCCATTTTGAGTTGGCCTACTCCTAAATTAGGGAATGAAGTGAGAAGATTGCATGGGTTGGCCCAATTCTATAGGAAGTTTGTGAGAAGATTCAGTGAAATCTATGCACCTGTTCTAGATACGATAAAGGGTGGAGTCAAGACAAAGTTCATATGGACCAAGGAAACCAATGAAGGGTTTGAAAGGTTGAAGAAGGAAGTGGCTACCCAACCTATACTAGTGTTGCCAAGTTTTGATAAGTTATTCATTGTGGAATGTGATGGCAGCAACATAGCAGTGGCTGCAATACTAAGCCAAGAAGGAAGACCAGTGGCCTTTTTTAGTGAAAGGTTAAATGAAGAAAAGTCTAGGTACTCATCCTATGATCTAGAGCTTTATGCATTGGTGCAAGATCTTAACAAGTGGAGGAACTATTTTTTGCCAAAAGAATTTTTTGTATACACTGACAACCAGGCCTTAAGCTACATAAATAAACAAGAAAAGATAAGTTTGAGGCATATAAAGTGGATGTAGTTTCTACAATCATACACTTTTACAATCAAGCACAAGAACAAGGTAAACAAAAAGGTTGTAGATGAACTTATTAGGAGGTTTCTTACTGTTCAAGGAATATAGTTCAAGAGCATAGGGATTGAAGGATCCAAGGATCTTTATAAAGGGGATGGAGATTTCTCATAGATCTATAAGGTATGTAATGATTTTGAAAATCATTTTCATAGTGAATATGTTGACTATATGTAATAGAATGGTTTACTATTTAAATTGAAATAACTATGTGTTCCAAGGGGTTCCATGAGGGAGTTCTCATCCAAGATAAGCACAATGGCAGTTTGAGTGGACACTTTGGATTAAAAAAGACCCTAGATCTACTGGAGAGATTCTATTGTTGGCCAAAAATACAAAAATATATAAGGAGGTATGTTGACCAATGTGAAGTATTTTTGAAGGCAAAGGGGACATCATCAAATGAAGGTATTTACCAACTATTTCCTATCCCAATATATACCATGGGAGTGCATAAGTATGGATTTCATAGTGGGGCAACCTAGGACACCAACTAGTTTGGATAGTGTGTTTGTGGTAGTGGACAGATTCAGTAAGATGAGTTACTTTATCCCTATGACCATCTAAGATCAATTTGATTTTGGTGACGATTACAGAGAGTTAGAGAGATTTGAAGACATGCGACAACAACAGAACAATGAAACAGAGCAGTTCAATAATAGCAATGATTTGGGGATTATGTTGTGGACTCCTACCAAGCTAAGTTGGATCATGATTGTGGATAACCTATATTTTGGTTATGTAAGAGCACTGAATTTATATTTCCTCTTTGCGCTATTAATTCTAGTTTGTAGTGAGAGCTGACTATGTAATATTGGTTAAGAGAGCCGACTTGATGATAATGATATATATATATA